>JADDOH010016419.1:0-25755 GCA_016648135.1 Agrypnia vestita | reverse complement strand
ATGATTCAAATCTTACAATAAAAATTATAAAAACTAAAAGCAAAAATGTGCGGATGGAAACTCGGGAACTTTTTTGATTTATTGGTTCACTTGAATTTTCTATTTCAGTTTGCAAAGTTTCCATTTTGAACAAGAGCGTCTCTATTGTATGACAAGAGCATGCCTCTAATAAGCATGTGTGTTTGATTGTTATCTTTCTTCTTCTTCTTTATGTGCCCTGTCGGGTCCCCCCGACGTCGGCGATCATCTGGGAGAAAGTTTCCCTGTCCAGGGCAGTGCGGAACAGTTCTTCTACGCTTCTTATCCCGGTCCACTCTCGGATGTTTTGAAGCCAGGAATGCCGCCTCCTTCTGACCCCTCTGCGACCCTCAATCTTCCCCTTCATGACGAGCTGAAGGATGGAGTATTTTTCGCCTCTCATTATTTGACCAAAATATGAAATTTTACGGAGCTTTACTATGTTGAGTAACTGTCTGTTTGTATTTGCTCTACGTAAAACTTCAACATTACTAGTCATGTCAGTCCAAGTATCTTTAATATTTTACGATGTATCTACATTTCGAACGCCTCTAGGCGATTTAGAGTAGTCACCTTCAGCGTCCATGCTTCAACACCGTAAAGTAGAACTGACCATACATAGCATTTGATCAATCTCTGTCTGAGCTTCAAGCTTAAGTCGTCATTACAGAGTAGACTTTTCATCTTATTAAAAGATGGACGGGCTGTCTCTATTCTGCATTTGATCTCCGTATCAGGGTCCAGATTGTCAGTAATAATACTGCCCAAATACTTAAACTGTTTTACTCTCTCAATGTTGACACCCTTTAATTGAAGGCAAACATTTGGATGATTCTCTCGGCTAAAAACCATAAACTTAGTCTTGCTAATATTTACGTTTAGACCATAGTGTTCGCCAGTGGAATTAATTTTACTGAGCGGTTGTTGCAGGTCTTCAAGACTATCTGCCAGCAAAACGGTGTCATCAGCATATCGGTTGTTAGCTTTGGGCATGCTTATTTATGAGCATGCCACTAATAAGCGTGCCAGTAATGAGCAAGTGTGTCCAGTTGTTACGGCATGCTTATTAGTGGCATGCTCATTAGCATGCCACTAAATAAGCATGTGTGTCTGTACCTTTAAGCAAAGTTCTGAATATTGAAAATTCTGTATTTGAGAAAGTAAATATGCTTAAAATACTAAAAATAAATTAAAATTAGTATTCGCAAATACGAACGAATAATTCCTGTGGCCATGATTTCAATGACGTTCTCCGTCCATTTTTCTGGACTTTACTTAGTAAATTAGTACTTTTCAGTGCAATCAAATGAAGTAAATGAAGCAACAATTAAGTAAACTTCGTCGACGGAGATACCCAAACGTTGTCGAAGCACTTGTCACTTGACATTTTTTGTGACGAGCCTTGCAAAATAAGTAGAACTCAAAAAAAATCGTGCGTGTACGCCCGGTAGAAGTTATAATTCTTTGGAGTGATTGTGATAATTGATAACAACATATTGGTTAAAAATATACATTAATGCAATAATACGATGTCTAGGGAGATGATAAATATAATTGATAACACTTTAGTTGAATGATTGATATTTATTTTTGATACGGTACAAATGTAACTATTGGTTTTGTGATAGCTAAAATGAGAGATAATGTCTTCGAATCTATCTCTTTCAAATATCGCGAAAATACAAGTGAGTGGTTCTTCACTGGTGCACCGCGTTATTTGGCTTCAGCGTCTTTTGCAGTCTTTTTCTTTAGTCTGTACGCATGGTACCTACTTCTCAGAGTTAAAATAAAATAAATAAATAAAAAACTAAAAAAGTAGTTGTAAAAATCTACACTGAACAAATTCAATTATTTTAACGAGTTTCAAGAAAATAATGAAAACTCATATCTACAGAAAGGTAACGACGAATATTTATAAATACACTTTATTCGATAAACAAATCTTCATTTGCGAAAAATTTATGAGAAATATTTTAAAACACTGTTAAGTAAACGAAAATTAACCTTCAACACTCGTAAATAGACAATCGTCCAACTTTAAAAATGTGAAATTAGATACAAACGTTACCTCCCGTTCTAGTGTCCCGTGAGACACCTTGAAGTTAGCCTATTCACTTTATCAAATAACTTCATGGTATCGCATTTCCGCTACATGCTGCGTGCGGAACTTCCGTTACAAAAACATTATTTTCCTAAATGCGCCAAAGAAAAATAACTTCAATATTTTTATTTACGTATTGTAACGATATTGGCCTATTCAAATAGACATTGCTGAAAAATTATACGAAAATATCTATCTGCTAAAGTTTATAATAAAGAGAAGCTTCACAAACCGTTAAATACTCTATAATTAAATATTTGCCGGATAAGTAGGTGCGGACGAGCTTTATTATTTCTGCACGCGGGCGTGTAAAGCAGGCTTTATGTTATTTTAGTTTGGCGAAGCGAGCCTATCAAAAGCGGTTGTCCGCGTAACGAATCTGACCAATGAAACGCGTCCTTAGAGTTAGACTTTGACTTTTACACGCTAGTTGGAATCAAAGATGGCGCGAGATAGGGACTATTTTTAGGCGTTACAAATTAGAAAGCGGCACTTGAGTTTTCAGCTTGAAGGTCGGCGGAGGCTTTGTCGAGGAGAGTCCGAAGTAAGGAAGATAATTTGGCTGGATCTAGGAAAAAGCCAGAGGTTGATAATAATTCAAAGAGAATTGGAACAGTGAACAGATAAGCATTTCCAATATTATTTATTTCTATTGCCTTTTATGTGTATTATATTTGGAACCTTATATTACTAAATAAATGATGATTCATAGTTTTGCGGCTGTGTTAATTCAGCGGGCGTTCTTTTCTAATACTTGTGTAACTTTCAAATATGCGGAGGAATTTTGTGTTGTCTGTGCTGGCGATTGAATGCACGGATTTCTATATGATTTGTATTGTTTTGGAAATGATTGGGATCGGAGTATTTATGGGATTTTGATATCACGATTGTCAGTGTGATATAAATTCAAATCGTACGAGGAATTTCCTACAAACAATATATTTTAAAAATGCATCTGGATTTTATATTTATTTTATTAAAACATGAATGTGTGGTTTATTTGAACTCGTTACATGTTTGTATTGCGTAACATTAGGCAATCGTTGAAAACACGATTTGTTCCTATCAAGTTCTTATAAAGACGTGTTTCGAATTGTATATATTCCTTAATTGCGATAGTTATTCATATGACATTGTTTTTATTCATTCAATATTAGATATTTGAAATGTTTTTTTTACAGCATATTCCATTATTGTGGGTCGCTTACGGTTAGATCAAATCAACCTTCGGTCTTCCGTAGCCGTGATAGTTTTCATATGACATTGTTTTATTCATTCAATATTAGATATTTGAAATGTTTTCTAGAACATTTTTCACTATTGTGGGCAGTTCGCGGTGTGTTCAGGGGTGGTTAACCTTCGGCCTTCCGTAAACGCGATAGTTATTCATATGACATTGTTTTTATTCATTCAATATTAGATATTTGAAATGTTTTCTACAACATTTTCCATTATTGTGGGCAGTTCGCGGTTTGTTCAGGGGTAGTTAACCTTCGGTCTTCCGTGATCACGTTATTTACTTATATGACAGATTGTTTTGCTTTGTTCGTTTAATATAAGTAATATCATATATTTTTATGAGTTACCGTAATTATCTATCTATATGATTTTATAATGACCGTGATGCAACGAATACTACTCCCACGAAAACGAATATCAGGCCTGTGGGCAGTTCGCGGTGTGTTCAGGGGTAGTTAACCTTCGGTCTTCCGTGATCACGTTATTTACTTATATGACAGATTGTTTTGCTTTGTTCGTTTAATATAAGTAATATCATATTTTTATGAGTTACCGTAATTATTTATCTATATGATCTTATTATTGAGAGTGATGCAACGAATACTACTTTCATGAATACGAATATCAGGCCTACTATTCGGTGAGTGCGAATGCGAATATTTCCACCAAGGTGGGGGAACTTGAACATACTTGTAAATATAATAACCTTGATGCAACGAATACTACCTTCATGAATACGAATATCAGGCCTACTATTCGGTGAATACGAATGCGAATATTTCCACCAAGGTGGGGGAGAACGCAAGCATACTTGTAATTGTATTGTTTATGTCTGCTGGTGATATCACCATACGGCGTAGATGAACTAGTTTGAAAGGGCTTATGTTCTGTATGTGCTTGGCGTAGAGGGAATAGTCTTCTTGTTTCTAGGATCCTATACAGGTTTACAGGTGCTGATATTGAAATATATATACAAGGAAAACACTATTTTGGGAACCATTAACTGGATGGAAGATATTGAAGCACACATACACACAAAGAGGACGTTATGTTAAATACATGACTGGAAAGTTGTTATTGGAAAACACAGGCGTCCAGTCGGCGGGACGCAAGCATATTTGTAATTATATTGGTCATGTCTGCATGTGATATCATTGTACGGCGTAGATGAACTAGTTTTAAGGGGTTTATGTCCTGTATGTGCTTGGCGTAGAGGGAATAGTTTTCTTGTTTCTAGGATCTAATACAGTTTTACAGGTGCTGATATTGAAATATATATATATATACAAGGAAAACACTATTTTGGGAATCACTAACTGGATGACAGATATTGCAGCACACATACACACAAGGAGGACGTTATGTTAAATACATGACTGGAAAGTTGTTATTGGAATACACAGGCGCTACTATAGGATATGGACAGTTTACAGAGGACAACGTGAGACGCGCTATCGGTAGGTTTCTTACTTGTGTTTTGAATATAACGTATGCTATTATATCTTGTAAATCTGTCATAAATGGGTGCCGCATGTGGTTGTGCTGACACTGTTCTAAGCTGCTATTATGAGATGTTGATAATCAATGTGGGCGGAATCTTTAGCGTATGCCGTTAACTTGGCAACGATTGTATTGTTTTATATTACAGTATTTTAACCCCGGTGGTATTATAGTTATGGCGGTTCAATGTAAGGGAGTTTTGCTACTAGCGTTTATTCCTAGGCTACGCCGCATATAATTGGCTTTTAGGCCAACTCCGGACGTGGACGATATCGGCTATCTCTCATATAGGCGAAACTGTAGAATTCTAGAGCGGTTTCTAGAAGGACGAGTACGGATTAGTTACGTGCGTTTGTTATTTCCATAGTTAGGTAAGAATTCGATCTATATTAGTCTAGTCGCGTTAATAAGAATACGAATCTCACCACATATCAAAAGAATTTTGGATAGCTACGGACATAACGGAGGGGGAATTTTCCTAACCACTAGATAGATCACGACTGGCCAATTTTGAAAATATAAATTCTTAACAAAAAAAATAATAATATTAGCTTTCTTGTAAATATACTTCCGAAGTTCTAAGTTCGACTTAAGTTTTATCTAGTAGCTTAAAGCATAAAGTGTGTGCTTAAAAGTCACAAAAGATGTAATAAAGCTCGATGCGGTAGCTTAAAGTCTCAAGCTTTGGGCTTTTCGTAAAACTTATATTATTAAACTTTATAGTTAGGTATTTAGCTTAGGTGTACAGGTAGGTACGTTACAGTTTGTTCGAGACAAAAAGTTTATGTATGTATTCAGAAATGAACTATCTACTATGTACCATATACTATATGGAAAAAACCGTTACAAATTAATCACCTCCTTGTAAGAAATCACCCAATTTCTATGTTCTACGTCTCTTTGCAGAATTTGAAAATAGGAGAATTTTTAAAATAAGGATAAAATTTTAAAACAGTAGAATTTTTGACGTATACACTCAAATAGCCGCTACATTCCTGCTTAGGGCTCCGAAAGCAAATGCCAGACCCGCGGCCGCAGCAGATAACATAAGCTGAATGACGTCTCCCTTTGGATGGAATCTTTCCGCTATTTATTTACAACCAGGGGGAAGCGCACAAAATACGCTGTGTGCTCCAATAGAAAAATAAGGAATGAGAGTAAAGAAACAAGCTATTTATGCAAAATATGTGTGGCCAAATCTTCGCTTCATCCCGGGATTTCTTTTGAAAAATATCTTACCGTAATTAATTATAAATAATGAAATGTAGAATAATAATATAGTATCATGTAACAACTCGCAAAATAAAAGTTTTCAGATAAGAAAAAATCCTTTATTACTAAAAAAAATAAAAATAACTCAATTTCGGCTTGGAGCTGGTGAAATACTTTCCTACCCCCTTGACCTTGGTAGAAAGTTCAAAATATAGCCATTCTCTGCGAGATGAACCAACTGATTTTAAAAAAAGGTGATGGATGAAATTCCGCCTCATCCAGTAATTCTAATGTCTAAATACGAGCAACGCTAATAATAATACTAATTCAATTGAAATATTGCATGTACGTACATAAAATATTATAATGCCCTCTTCGCTGAGATTCGCCTGCGGTTAAGCCGATATTTTGCATTGTTAATACAAAATAATGAAATTTGTTCACTTGTGGTTTATGCATGTTATTAATACGCTTGACCCTGCAGGCACTCGAGCCAAGCGAGGTGGCTTCTTATGGTCCTTTGGTCGAAAACCGACAAAGAAAAACATCGTTAAGGGGAAAATTATTCACGGTTTTTGGCTACTTTGCTTTTTTTAGGGATCGCCCGTAATTTTTAACCCTACACCTGTAAACTGACCTTTATTAGATATGGAAAGACCGTAAATATGTTTATGAAAACTAGGGGTGGAGTTAAGGAACAAGATAAGGGCAAAATATTTTTTCCCTACTTGATACATGTTACACAAGTATTTATTGTTAATAATTAATTATTGGATAAGTTAATAGTTACTTCATTTGATATTTACCTACATGCGTAGTTATACAAAATTTGTAGTGTGTGGTCAACAATGTATAGAAGATATATAAAAATAATGTTGACGATAGTGATATAGTCTTTAGAGATATGTCGTGATGTATGTAAATATTGTATAAGGATGACAAGCTAAGTCAAAGGCGCACAAATAATGAAGAATAAGAGAAACGCTCACAAGATTCTAACAGGGTTTATTAAAGCGAGTTTATACGGTTTTGAGTACATAAATCATTTTAATACCTACCCGGCGTAAGTGAGGTCGGGTATATGATACCCGAAAACTTTTTAAACGCAGATTTTTTAATGTTATTGTTGACATACAAATTCCGTCGTCACAGTAGCTGGAGCTAAGGAAGTGGGGGTGAGATGCAGTGTTAAATTTAGCGGCGGGGGATGCTGTGCGTTAATATGGCTCGGGTACGTCACACCCGGCCTCGTAGTCAGTGTTACATTTTTGAGTTGACAGTAAGTTTATATATTACTATAGTTATTTATACATATATATATATATATATATATATATATATATATATATATATTAATAAATGTGTAGGGAACTTCTTGATATATACAATATTAAACTATGCAACAAAAATTACTAACTGGCATTCCTTTTAATTTATAATTTATAACTGTAGGGTTGGCGGGGGAGGGGGAATCGTATCATTTTGTGGATGGATTTATATTTTAAATATTAAAAGGGATGACGGTCTAAGTTAAAAACCTCGTAGTATCTGGCGCTGCAGGATCAATCAAATCGACGGCTTCGCATAGTCCGACATCCGACAGTAGATAAAACAGTGACAACGCTACAGAAATTCTTGACAATACCTGTCTCCGACACGGAAGCATAACACACTACATCAAGACATACACACTCTGCTTTCGACACGGTACTGCAATCCAGTACTTAACCCAACACAAACTTGGACACACCCACACTTCGGTACGGTATAGCAAGGCAATAATTAACCTAAACTTCAACACACACTCATCACATCAGCCTTGATGATGGATCCTGCAATGGGATCCGAAACGTCGGCCAGAGAGGTCAGATGTACACGGCAGAATATCCCAGAAAACTATACACAGAAGATTATATTTTATTTTTTATACCAATTCAGTTTAATCCCACCTCTTATACCTACCTGTCTTAGTATTTTTGACTACATAATTTTTTTTTATAAATCTGTGGAAACTTGTGAGATAGTCCTTGTTGTATTTGATAATCCGAGTTTTATTAAAATTGTAAGTTTTCCATAAATAAATTATATAAATTATAAAATAGCCCTGACAAACTGAGTAAAATTGGAATGTTGGCTAAAATACATGGGCAGACGTTTGAATTCGTGTGACCCATTTACATTTTTAAAGTAAAAATTTTGAAGCCACGGTGGTAATTTTAAATGGTCAAAGTCTACCATCATGCGAGTTTGATATTTTTTCCAGTGCCGAAAAAACCTTCCTGTAATATTATTTGCTTGTGTGCGATAAATCTACCGCTTTGCCCATTGTATTCTCCTTTGCATCTACATCTACATCTATGGATCAAAGATTCCAAGTTCAAATCAAAGTTAATTGTTTTTTGTTTACAGCTTTTGAGAACAACATACATATTTTTTGGCACGCTTTCTCTTTTATTAACTTTTCTAATTTTTTAAATGTAAGTATTCCAGAAATATTCCCCAAACCTTCGTTCGATAGACCAGAGAGTGTGTGATGAGCCTGATAGATAGTGGGCCCTAATCAAATCGAGCAGACTGTATTTAATGTCGAAATGATGTTCAATTAATATTATAAAGCATTTTATTGTATTTCAATATAAATCGTTCTCCTGGTCACGGTAAGCACTGTGATGTTCCAGGTAGATAGTAGGGCATCGCGGCCTTGATACATTTAATAATAATTTAGTATAGCTCCTGGTTCGGCACCAGAGTTAGACATCCCATGGGGTGTGTGTTGAATATATAAGGCGAAGCAAATCTATAATACAAATCATTCCATTGCAAATCAATGTAAATCATATTCTTTTCACGGCTAACGATGTAAGATGACCCTAATGTGGGTCCTACTAAATAATGAAGGTTAGTAAGTAGCAAACCGTCGCGTTCAAAATACAATATATTGGATTATCAAATATTTCATTATTCTTATATGTGAGCGCGCGACGCTCTGCATAACGACTGCAAATTGCGTTGTAACTATATAATGAACGCTGAATAAAATATTCTCTTCTATGAAATATTAAATAATGTATTCTATACAATATTAATACTCTGCCTGTGCTAACTATACATTTAACTAAAATATATATTATTAACTGGAAATAATTATTCTGTGAAAATTGCGCTTTTGAATGCAATATTAACTAAAAATATTAACTAAAAATATTTCTAACATCTTGGGTTCGCATACTATATTGATAATACCTAATGCCCTTTGCATTTACTAAGTATATTACCTAAATAGCCACAGCTATACCATCCTGTCCGTCAGGGACGAAACATAAAACACAGTTATATTCCTAAAAGTGCTACCTCTTACGCGACAAAAATACCTATTGCAGTCGGGCTATGAATATGAACTATTTCCGCCTCATAATGGCGCCTGGAACCAATACTAAAAACCTCACTAGAAATAATAAATGCGACTAAATCTCGATAAATACAATATATACTATTCGTAATACGTCGTTGAATTGGCACATGAATCGTCTAATGGATGAAGGACCCCGTTGTGTAACGTAATAACTTCAAATTCTTTTATAGGAGCAGTGTGGAAACAATTGCATAATATTACGTAATAAAAACATCTAACGAACCTAATAATCTATACATTTATGTTACAATAAAATACGTTCACCAGAAGAATTCGTGTATTAGAAATAAAACATTTTCGATTTGAGACAAACCAGTAAAATCGTTCGAACGGCGCAAAGGGAAAAATTCACACATATTAAATAACACTGAAATTAATAATTATAAACACTTTGTATTAGCAAATTCTTACCTTGAATTGTTTCGTCCTAGACGTGTATGAACCTGTTCATATTAGTTGCGTGAGAAAATAATACATATATTTGCTATTTACGAAATGCGACATTTTTGAAGCGAAACTTCTTTATAAAATAAGTAGATAAGGTCTCGGGGATGGTTTGTTCGAAAGGATTCTACAACAGCCCGTGAGTTTACATGAAATAATAGTTTCTTTGAATGCTAAATTTTGGTTTTTTAAACCCTCAGCATCTCTGCTGAGAGGGGTAGAGGCCCCGCGCCCGCCTAAACCCGGTGGCCGACTTCCTAAGTGACTAAACGGCCCCCCTTGTTCCTCCGGAACTTACTGCATCCCGAGACTCTATCTCTTCTTTACGAGATGTGATCCCGTGACGCCTCTCTTTTAGACTTATAATTGAGAAGGCCGTACTCTTTTGGTACGAGTTTCTGATGATGTGTGTTGTCTTGAGGCGCCTTTCTTTTAGGCCGGTGTTTGAAGAATCATGTACTCTTTTGGTACGAATTGATGACGACATTAGCCTCCTTTGCGGGCATAGTCAGCGATGTTACAAATTATTGTGCAATCTCATTATGCCTTTTCAGAGCGGCGTCCCACGATTCTGCATCTTGCAACATTTACTTTGGACAAATGTTAGAGTGTTAGTAACATATTTATAATATCCCAGCTATTCCATATGAGTGAATGATTTTTATATTTATTCTGGCCCTGTCTTTCTTACAGAGGACGAAATAGAAGTTAACGTTTTCTATCAAGGTTTTACAGCATTCAAGCATGGAAATCCTTCCAAAGACATAGGGAACCTTTTTGTTGGTTTAAGTAGTTTGCGCCAGATGAGGTTAGGTGGTCGGTTTATTGACGACCCCGAGCAACAAGGAGGACCCCGCCTTTAAGGGGCCCTGCAGGGGCTTGTGCGGGTTCCACGCCCAAGTGCCGGCAATCATCCACCCCTCAGCCAGCTAGGCTAACACAAACCAGATATCCCCAATCTTTAGTTAGATCTCCCCATTCTGTCCTTTACTCGTCATTCTGAAGCTACTTGTTAAGCCAGATGTACCGAGGTACTCAAATCATAAAGACTTGGCTGAAGACCGGATTGCGCAATACTTATGCAACACAATTATTATAAGGCTACTAAGCATTTCTTATAGAATTACGTGTATTCAATTATTAGTAAAAATAGTTTGAAAATCCCCATACTTTAAAATATATTCGTTCGGAAGAATTTCTCGTACGATTTGGATTGATATCTGGTTATGCAATACATAACGCGTCGACAATATTATGAATCTATTACGCACTGCTTATAGAGCTCCGTAAAATCAATTGTTAATACAAATGGTATGAAAATCCCCAAGCATCAAAATATATTCGTTTGGGAGATATTCCCGTACGAATTGAGCCAAGATCACACAAGAAATCGTGATATTAATTATACATTATTGCTCCGATTTTAAATCTTCCCAAAATAAATACATTTCAATAGTGAAAATAATTAATCGATAGATAATATAAATGTGTTCCTTAGCTGTTACACAGTGGCGGTATGATCCTCTCTGCTACTGATGAATGGTAGATTCCTCCATAAGTCCGGGCAGCAACTCCGTCCGCAAATGCTGTTCTGGAACTCATGGCTCCGTCGGTAGTCTGTTGGGCAGCGCTCCCGCTCGCAAGTCTGGTCTCGAACTGAAGGGGCTGAGTACATCGCGTTCGCTCCTTTTATAGTAACGATTTCACCATACCTCTGAAATCCACGCTAGTGCAGTGACTCATCCTATGCGCGATGACCTCACCGCCGGCGCTCGCCATTGGCCGGATTCAGCCATCAGGACGGTCGCCTCCGGCTCAACCCGTCGAAGGCAAAGCGCGCCTGTGATTGGTCCGTTTCGTTAAGATAATGGTAAAGCACTCGCTACACGCGAGGCTTGCTGTTCCTATTCATAAATAATAAAGGCTCGTTCGCACCTACTCACAAGATCGAGTCTATTAGGATTGGCAAACAATATTAATTTAACACAGAATTATATCTATGGTATAATAAAGATCCAAGAAAATATTACTTGTATAACTGAATATTCAATATTTTGTTAGCCTCTTGTAATACATAGAATCTTGAGAAATATATCAGGCTTTTACTTTTAAACGATTCAAACCAGAAGAAATATATTTTTGATGTCCATACTTGGCTTTTTTGAATATTATTATTTTAAGATTTTCTAAATTTATTAAATCTATCTCTATGTCGACCATCACAGCTTCCCCCTTATTTAGAGAGAGGAATGATCTATCAGACCAAGCCTATCTGCTAAATAACCCAATAGGATAGTATATCTCGTGATACTTATCAAGAGTTTCTAAAATTCCTTTTAAAATAAATCGTTGTTCTTATCAGTGCCAAATTCTTTTTCAATGGAACCTTCTTTGCCTATTTAAAGCTACTGTAAACCATCTGCCTGTCATTCAAATGAAAAGTGTACAACTAATACAAATATAAGATTTGAAAGCGAAAGGGACTGTATATAATTTTTTTCAATTGACTGAAAAGGTTCGATTCTTCATAATCGATTGAATGCCTCAGTAATGTCATTATTGTGTCTGCTAACCACTCAAGTTCCATCCTGTTATCAACACTTAAAAGGGACGCTCCTTCCCCCACTTTGTTATCCTCCTTGCTTCCCTTACAATGGTACACTCCTAGTGTTCACCACCTCGCAACTCTATACTACTTTCCCCAGCATATACCTCCCTTCCCCCAGAATATACTCCCACTAACACTCCCCACATCCCCTTCAAGCTATACAAACCAACTCAATCGAGTAAATATTAACTGTATATTTCTCCTATGAAATGCGAGCTACGATAAATCTGAAGTTCCAGAATTATGTTAACCTACGAATTAATGTACAATCTATTCATATAAACTTAACAACCAGCTTCCTAATATAAAGAGCAAACCCTTCCCCCAAACTATACACACTCTTCTATTTCTAACTCGTTTCGTCCTGTTTTAACCGAGTGAATAGTCAACCGCATATTCCTACTATGATTGCAAACCGCGACAAAATTAACTCTTGTACCCCATCTGAGCTATGAACCCTATTCATATGCGCAATACATGTCCTCTTATGTAGAAACAGCCAATTGTCCTCAATATTCCACGTATTCTGTAATGACTGCCATAATTTATTGTTGGTGCAATATGATGAAGAAGAAGAAGAAGAAGCCGCAAAAGTAGTGGATGACAACAGAAGAAGAAGAAAATGAATCCATTGAAAGGCATAAGATAAAGAAGAAAAGTCACAACCGAGTGTAGTAATAGATAAAGACGAAGAAGAAGAAGTCGAATGTTATAAAATTAGAAGAAGACGCGAATGTAGTAGTAGGTAAAGAACAAAAGAAGATGAAGAAAAGACGTAGAAAAAGAGTCTAAAATTATAAGATAAACAGAAGAAGACGACACATGAATGTAGATATAGGAAAAGAAGAAGAATAAGAAGAAGATAAAGAGAAGACGAAGAAAACCAGTTGATAAGTATAAGATAAACGGAAGAAGACGAAATGAATGTAGTAATAGAAAAAGAAGAAGAAGAAGAAAGTAGAGAAGCAGTCGAAAGATATACCATAAGACGAAAAAGTAGTTGCAAAGTATTGTAATAATTGCTATTTATAGAAGAGAAGCATAAACGGTATGTATTCAAAGAAGAAGAAGACTAGGGTGAACATAACCAATAAAGAAAACCTTCGTACCGAAGATGAAGAAGACGCTGTTGAAGTCAATATAACTAAAAGGGGGAAAGATAATATATATATACCCGTTAGCATATACGAATAAGAAGAAGACGAAGAAGAAGAAGAGGAAGAAAAGGGTAGGAACAACCTCTTCGATAATTGTAGAACGTAAAAGTATATATAACTATTATCCGTCTCAACTAACTTTCCAGCCAACCCTCAAGAGTGATATCTAAAGACGACGCATGTTTGTAGAAGAAGTGCATCCAGATGTCAAGAAAAGTTTCCCATAACTATTCCTTACTAACCTGTCTTCCCCCAAATTGTTAAGCGTTTGTCAAATAATCAGGCGCGACTCCTCCGTATAACTGTAATATCGTTCCTCCCAAAACTTATTGAAAACCTAAAACAACTTTATTAATATGTTCCGTATTCATCATCCCCATACTTATATGTAACATAACATTATAAAATTTTTAAGTGTTCCTTTAACAACGCGAACATGTTTAACGAAGTACACTGTTACAAATCAGAAGAGGTGAACCCTAATATCTGTACTAGCTGTAGTAGTCATCACCAACACTGATATCCACAGAAGATGTATGTGTGTAACTGAATCAAGAATTCCTAACGTATAATTCGGTTTGCTATACGACTGGAATCTATTCAAGATCCAAACGACTAATCTTCCTACCCTAATCTAAAAGTAATGGTCACGACGACGCATGAAGGTGAATGAAGCTAATGATTTCGTTATGCTACTACTATTTAATCTACTAAAAATCTATTTTCAATTTTTTTTTTTTTCAAAATGTTCCAGAAGAATTCAAAAGCTCTCCTGAAAAATTTCTTTTTTATTTTATTTTATCACTATTCAACAGGATTTCTACATACACCCAATGTATAGTAAAAACAATAAATGCTTTATCAATCATAGCGTTACGATTTCTCAAAACTTGAAGAAACTCACATATCGTTAATTCCGGATTTACTTTTGTATTATTTCCAAGAAGATTGCGCCTAAAACTAAAACAATCCTTATATAGATACGTACGAAATTTGAAGTAGTGAGATGTTTATTTCTACTCTGCCTATAAATAAGCTATATCAACGTATATTGTAATATAATATTTATTAATGAAGATAAAACAATTTCAATTAACGTTGCAATGAAGCGAAACAAAGGAATATATATAAAAAAAAACAAGTCCAATTTTTAATTATTCGTTACTAAGAGTATATATATATTGCGCTCTCTATTACCGCTTCCTATAGACTAATACTAGCGAAGGCTCAAAACTTTCTCTGATTTCCGCTAGATGGCGGTAGTATGACCATTTTAATTCATATGCCAGGCCGTCTTGTAAATAAAAATGGAAGCAATTTTATTCTTGTAATTCAAATCAAAATAATTTTTAGATCAAAACAAGAAACTCAAATAATTATTTCGTGCAACAATACGCGACTGTGTTTATATTACGAACAAGTCTATCAATCCTGCATACAACAAAGAAATTATAATTAGTTTGAATAACCAGAACCGTATATAACTGTGTATAACAATTAAGAACACATTTAGATAATTAGAATAATTAAGAACCATAATAAATCAATGAAGGAAATTATTTTTTTTTTCAATTAATTCAGCAACATTGTAGATTGACATTTTATTTTTTTAGGACAATTTTTAATATAACACCTTGACGATAAAAAGGTATCTCCGAAACATGCACGTGAAAGTTATCAAATAATATAAGTAGATTTGTAAGAATACTATAATCAATAAATTTTTTGTGTAATTATTATCTGTAAAAATTTAGCTGAATTTAAAGATCTTTTTTTTTTTCAAATATAGAAACCCTTTTTAATATCCATAAGACAAAAATATAACAAGTGTGGATTTATTTAATTTACATTAACCTCAATTTAATTAAAATTAATTTATATTAATTTTTAATTATGAAACCAGACGGATAATTATTAAAATATTTTTTGCATTTGTATCATAAAAGTACATAACCGAAAGAGAAAAGTAAATATTATAAAACATCGGATTTATAATTTTTTTTATAAAATAAAATATATATCAAATGTTCACATGGCAAAATCACGTGTACCCGTATACTAAAAGTTTTCGTTTTTATATCTTCTTTTCTTTTAGATTCATATATTCTCGTGTTTATATTTTCTACTAAATTGTTATCCGGTTTTTATATTTATTTTTACTTTTATATTTTTCTGCTATTATTATTAATTACTATTGCATAACTCGTAAGCGAAAATATTTGCCACTGAACAGATTTTATCTAGCGTTGGTTAATTATTAGTTTATATTAATATAAGAAATTAAATTAAAACCGAATTTTAAGCTATCATAAACCCTCCGTGGCGCGCGCTGAAATCTGTCGCGGTGATCTGCCCGTAATACAGGTGTATATTTTTGCATTTCGGGCGCCGTGCGAATCCGTTCGGCGTAGCTAACTGTCTTTTCGTACTAGCCCGAGCGCGAAGGTCGAACTTGTTAAACCTTAAACCCTCAAACGTCTCGGGTCTCTGCCGCATCTTCCACGCTTGTGCCGAAACGTGTCCGCTCGCGTTATATAGGGAAACCGTCGCCGGTTCTTTCCATCACGCAGCGCTCGCAAACCCGGCGGCTTTGGCCGTGTTCGGTGGTATATTTGCGAAACACAAACACAAACGCAATAATTAAAACCTTTCAAATGTGATTCGTTTGAATCTCAACTACATATTTGTTATACTGCGATTCGCAAATCCCGACGGCCTAGGCCGTGACAGTGGCATACTTGCGAGAAAACAAATGCAATAATTAAAACCTTTCAAACGTGAATCGTTTGAATCTTAACTACATATTTGTTATACTGCGATCCGCAAATCCCGATGGTCTTTTTTAGATTGTGACGGTGGCATACTTGTGAGATCGCATTCAAATATATTCTCTTCATACAATTATTAAAAATATTTTTCAAATGTGAATCGTTTGAATTCAAACCACATAAAATGAATGAGATATTAAATAAATCACATATTCTATAAAATGGAGCAATACTTTTACAAAGAAACAGGCATTCCAAAATCGAACTCAAATATATCACAAGGACCAAAATTACTACAATAATTTTCGTTCACATTAAATAATAAAAATGCCAACTATCTATATGACAAACAACCTAAAGAAATTTCTAATACCTAGTATCACGTTTGTCTACAAATCTCAGTACGTGGTTCACATAAATGCTCAATCTTTTTTCTTTGATGTCACGGACCGTGGTCCGCAATTGTTTAAATAAAACCGCTTTTATAATCAAATATTTTCTTTCATTTATAATATTAACTAAACCAAAATGATTTTATTACTATGCAAATGAGTCCAACGAATACGCTCCTGTCTGGTCACCGGCACCACTGTGATGAACCAGGTAGATAGTGGGTCCTCGTCAAATGACGGTATTTTCTAGAGATGTTTTCTGTTATATGAAAAATATTATACAGTCGTAAAATAGTTGACGCGAGTTGAATTTTAAATTTTATCTAATATGTTCAATTGATTTGCCAACTCCTGGCCGCGGCTAACAATGTGATGAATCCTATGGGGTGACCCGTCAAAAATACGTCGTGGAAAATAATATTAAATAATATAAATTTCATTGCAATGAATAAAGTCATTTGCCGTATGATGTTAGTGAAAATAGTTGTATGGCTCGGGTGGCAACGGCTGAGGTCGACAGATACGCTGTAGCTATAAAAGGATCGCGGAATAAAATATTATACCTTCTTGAAATATTATAAATAATGTATTCTATACAATATTAATACTCTGCCTGTGCTAACTATACATTTAACTAAAATATATATTATTAACTGGAAATAATTATTCTGTGAAAATTGCGCTTTTGAATGCAAAATTAACTAAAAATATTAACTAAAATATTTCTAACATCTTGGGTTCGCATACTATATTGAAAAATACCTAATGCCCTTTGCATTTACTAAGTATATTACCTAAATAGCCACAGCTATACCATCCTGTCCGTCAGGGACTAAACATAAAACATAGTTATATTTCTAAAAGTGCTACCTCTTACGCGACAAAAATACCTATTGCAGTCGGGCTATGAATATGAACTATTTCCGCCTCATAATGGCGCCTGGAACCAATACTAAAAACCTCACTAGGAATAATAAATGCGACTAAATCTCGATAAATACAATATATACTATTCGTAATACGTCGTTGAATTGGCACATGATTCGTCTAATGGATGAAGGACCCCGTTGTGTATCGTAATAACTTCAAATTCTTTTATAGGAGCAGTGTGGAAACAATTGCATAATATTACGTAATAAAAACATCTAACGAACCTAATAATCTATACATTTATGTTACAATAAAATACGTTCACCAGAAGAATTCGTGTATTAGAAATAAAACATATCCGATTTGGAAACAACCCAATAAAATCAATCGAACGGCATAAAGAGGAGAAATTCACATATTAAATAACACTGAAATTAATAATTTTAAACACTTTATATTAACATATTCTTACCTTGAATGGTGTCGTCTCAGACGTGTATGAACCTGTTCATATTAATTCCGTGGGAAAATAATACATATATTTGCTATCTACGAAATACCACATTTTTTGAAGTGAAACTTCTTTATGAATAAATAGATAAGGTCTCGGGGATGGTTTGTTCGAAAGGATTCTACAACAGCCCGTGAGTTTATATGAAATAATAGTTTCTTTGAATGCTAAATTTTGGTTTTTTAAACCCTCAGCATCTCTGCTGAGAGGGGTAGAGGCCCCGCGCCCGCCTAAACCCGGTGGCCGACTTCCTAAGTGACTAAACGGCCCCCCTTGTTCCTCCGGAACTTACTGCATCCCGAGACTCTATCTCTTCTTTACGAGATGTGATCCTGTGACGCCTCTCTTTTAGGCTTATAATTGAGAAGGCCGTACTCTTTTGGTACGAGTTTCTGATGATGTGTGTTGTCTTGAGGCGCCTTTCTTTTAGGCCGGTGTTTGAAGAATCATGTACTCTTTTGGTACGAATTGATGACGACATTAGCCTCCTTTGCGGGCATAGTCAGCGATGTTACAAATTATTGTGCAATCTCATTATGCCTTTTCAGAGCGGCGTCCCACGATTCTGCATCTTGCAACATTTACTTTGGACAAATGTTAGAGTGTTAGTAACATATTTATAATATCCCAGCTATTCCATATGAGTGAATGATTTTTATATTTATTCTGGCCCTGTCTTTCTTACAGAGGACGAAATAGAAGTTAACGTTTTCTATCAAGGTTTTACAGCATTCAAGCATGGAAATCCTTCCAAAGACATAGGGAACCTTTTTGTTGGTTTAAGTAGTTTGCGCCAGATGAGGTTAGGTGGTCGGTTTATTGACGACCCCGAGCAACAAGGAGGACCCCGCCTTTAAGGGGCCCTGCAGGGGCTTGTGCGGGTTCCACGCCCAAGTGCCGGCAATCATCCACCCCTCAGCCAGCTAGGCTAACACAAACCAGATATCCCCAATCTTTAGTTAGACTTCCCCATTCTGTCCTTTACTCGTCATTCTGAAGCTACTTGTTAAGCTAGATGTACCGAGGTACTCAAATCATAAAGAGTTAACTGAAGACCGGATTGCGCAATACTTATGCAATACAGTAATTATTATAATGCTACTAAGTAATTCATATAGAAATCCGTGTATTCAAATTTAGTAAAAATAGTTTGAAAATCCCCATACTTTAAAATATATTCGTTCGGAAGAATTTCTCGTACGATTTGGATTGATATCTGGTTATGCAATACATAACGCGTCGACAATATTATGAATCTATTACGCACTGCTTATAGAGCTCCGTAAAATCAATTGTTAATACAAATGGTATGAAAATCCCCAAGCATCAAAATATATTCGTTTGGGAGATATTCCCGTACGAATTGAGCCAAGATCACACAAGAAATCGTGATATTAATTATACATTATTGCTCCGATTTTAAATCTTCCCAAAATAAATACATTTCAATAGTGAAAATAATTAATCGATAGATAATATAAATGTGTTCCTTAGCTGTTACACAGTGGCGGTATGATCCTCTCTGCTACTGATGAATGGTAGATTCCTCCATAAGTCCGGGCAGCAACTCCGTCCGCAAATGATGTTCTGGAACTCAGGGCTCCGTCGGTAGTCTGTTTGGGCAGCGCTCCCGCTAGCAAGTCTGGTCTCGAACTGAAGGGGCAGAGTATATCGAGTTCGCTCCTTTTATAGTAATGATTTCACCATACCTCTGAAATCCACGCTAGTGCAGTGACTCATCCTATGCCCGATGACCTCACCGCCGGCGCTCGCCATTGGCCGGATTCAGCCATCAGGACGGTCGCCTCCGGCTCAACCCGTCGAAGGCAAAGCGCGCCTGTGATTGGTCCGTTTCGTTAAGATAATGGTAAAGCACTCGCTACACGCGAGACTTGCTGTTCCTATTCATAAATAATAAAGGCTCGTTCGCACCTACTCACAAGATCGAGTCTATTAGGATTGGCAAACAATATTAATTTAACACAGAATTATATCTATGGTATAATAAAGATCCAAGAAAATATTACTTGTATAGCTGAATATTCAATATTTTGTTAGCCTCTTGTAATACATAGAATCTTGAGAAATATATCAGGCTTTTACTTTTAAACGATTCAAACCAGAAGAAATATATTTTTGATGTCCATACTTGGCTTTTTTGAATATTATTATTTTAAGATTTTCTAAATTTATTAAATCTATCTCTATGTCGACCATCACAACCTCTCGAAACCGGTAGAAAAAAAAGTAATTTTTAGTGGTTATATACTAATATAAATAACATTTTATGAAAATATCTTATCACTAAGTTAAAGCTTTAAATATTTAAAATATTAATAATAATATAATTTATTCTTGTTTGAATGGGGCTTCACTTTTTGTTTTCGATCTTCTCGTTTAATTTCCTAGTATTCTGTAATATCACTTAATCCTAAAATTTCATAGAATTAAAGCAGACTGACTTTCTTTGACAGTCAAAAATATAATATATTTTATTTTTTAACAAACAGACCGTCAACAGGTCCTTAATGACTCTAATAGATAGTCGTAGAGTGACAAAGTACAAGTATGAATATTTTGTGACAATACACTTTTTATGATGAATAGAAATAAATAAAGTTTTAACGATAGAAATGAATTGTAAATTATATTCAGATAAAAAATATCGCAGATCAACAAATAGTTCAATAGTTTTTTAACATGTAATATACATCGCGAATCAATAAATGTAAGTTTTTGCATAGCACACAATTAATGATAAAAAATTAATTAATTAATAATAAAAAGATTAATAAATTGTAAATAACATTAAGTGCAATATAAAGACTAGGTATCTCAAATCGAATAAATTTTAGAAATGATTTCTAGATTAACAGGTGAGTGCACAACGTCAACGTAACAAGGTCAACATCGTGTGTCTATGTATATGATATATCGTTAAGCAAATTTAGCCTAGTAAATCCCTACTTTTTTAATTGAATTTCTCAAAAAATATCTTGATGAGAATATCGACATTTTATGTTTTCTTATAACTATGAGATTTCTCACTTCCACCAGTTTTGCTTATAAGAATAGAATAAATAAGAATGAAATTAGTCAGTGGTTGGCGGTTATGTTATTATGTAAATAATTTAAGTGATTTTTTTATTCAAACAATTATTTTAACTCCTAAACATTTTTTTACCCTTTTCATTTTCAGACAATATCTGTTTTAAAATACATTCAAGTTTTTAGACATTAAACCACAGGCACATTTATTAGTCATGGCCAACCTTTTTTAAAAATGTATATAAATTACACAGTACGTCGTAGTTTGTTTTGTTGTCGGCCGCGAGTGTGCGGCCTCTGGGCCGGACCAAGAGAACGCCGTCACTTTAATAGATTTACTCAAAATGCACGTTACTTTTTAAAGGCCTTTTTAATTTATAACTCTTTATGCATTTTGCCACATCTCTTGCACACTTTCCAAAGTAGAGTAATTATGTTTTACTCTTTAAGTTGTTTACGGAAAAACCCTCAGGTGTGGTCTTGATATTACGTAGTTATTGAAAATGTATTTATTAAAGTTTTCTGAATGTCAAGATAAATCTATACCCTAAAATTTGAAGAGGTCGGTTTTTCAAGCGTTTTAATACATACAATACGAATACGAAAGCTCCACCAAATGTCATATTTTAAAAAACCTGAATATTTACTATAATTATTTCATATAATTACATAATTATTAATGTTTTAATAATATGTATTTGAAGGAAAACGCATTTTCATTGTTAATTTGTAATAATCAAAAATGCTACTATGATATTTAAAACAAATAAAACTAATTAGTTAGAAAGATAAACAGAAAAAAAATCTATCGTAAAACTCTTCCCGGTGGTACCTAAATATTTTTGCAATAGATTGATTTTTTGTGTTCATATGCCTTGGGAAATAATTGTTAAATAATTATTTTAAATGTATTCATTGTACGATTCTTTTTTATATATATATACACATCACCCCGTGCAAATACAAAAAATGTGTTAAAATTTTGGTAATTCAATTCAATTTTTATTCGCGTTTTTAACAACTAAACGTTTGTGAACGATTAGCGGCCCGGCCCGGCTTCGCCCGGTACAGTTTTGTTTTATAGTGATACACTACAAAAATAAATTGAGAAAAGAAAAAATAACGAGCACATAATAGGCGATGCTTGTGATGTGCTCCACCCACCCTTCGTGGCCGCCGATGTCGCCTGCGGCTCCGTGACACGTATTCAATTATGGCCACGTCTTGTTTTTTGTGTCATATCTTCTAAGATATTTAATTTAATTATTTGGTGTACAGGACAAATTTGATCTACGGTAAATGCTTAAGTTTAATAGGTTTAATTTGATAAGGATTAATACGGAGTTTGTCAAAATTGCTGAAAAGTTAAGCATTATATCTTAGTTATACATTTGATGAAATTTTATAGACAAAACTGGTTGGTGTAAGTTATCCTTAAAAGATAGGTATATGCTACCGCTGATTTTTTTGTAGATCATTTAATTTTACACAATTATTTCCTACGCGTTTTTTTTTTTGCATCTCTAACGAATTAGGCAGCGTCTTCCGTGAGACCGCTTTAGCGGCAAATTTTTTCCCGACTTGATTCACTAATATCGTTCATGCATAGCTCCTATATGTGCTAAGGCAATTTTAATACAAAAAGATCTTTTTGGAAAAATGCAGAATACAACATTAAAAACCACATACAAATCCGTTCTGTGGTTCTTGAGATTGGCGTGATCATACAGAGGGACAGACGCTCGCCGGAAAACTTTTATACTATGTATTGATAATTTTTGGATATACCATGATAAATATATCTGGATTTTTCCTAATATATGTAAAAAGCCACCACTGTTTTCAAAAGAGCATAGATTATGATCATTATAGAAAATTATGAACCCTACGTTCTTTCCCATTCTTTGGCGTAACACAGTATTTCTTGTATCGGAATCATGTTATTAATTCTGAATATGCATTTGCAAGAACCCGTAATCGGCTCCGACTCTTCGCTGCGGTTGTACGCGCCATCTACGCGGGGTTGTTTTTTCCGTTGTGTCGCCCGAACAATAATAATCCCTCGACCGGACGCGATACAAATGCCACCTCGAACAATGAATCCAAACAAACACATTCACGCTTTGGCAAAAACAATAGGGCAAATTCCACAATCAACCCGCGTCGCCATTTTGTATTCCGAGTCTATCCAGCAGAGATAATAAAGTGGCCGGGCCAATATCATAAGCCGCTTTCCAAAACGCCCCATATTCCCGATACTCCCCAACTACCGCGAGCTTCCGTTTATTTAAACTTTTCATTATTTGCTGTGTTTTTTCAAACCTGGCTGTTGCACTTTCCAAGGAAAATATTGTGATTTATATTCGTGGCTTTTATTATTTCATCGATATCTGTGATTTTAATCATCATCAATGCTGATGGGTTTGCCTTCTCAACAGATCCTCTCCACTTTTTTACTTTTGACCGCGTATTTTTACGAGTACATTTTCAAAACCAAACAAAAATCGTAGGCACATTTGACGTATGTAACACTTTTTTTTTCAATTCGTTGAGCAATTTTATAGATTGACATTTTAAATATAAATTCTATTATATGTTTTAATCTACTTATATATTCATTAATTACACCTAAATATTTCGGAAAAACCTTTCCATCGTCAGGGTGTTTTATATCAAAATATAAAAATGAATAATGCCTTTTGTTTTGGTTTTCATTATTTTTAAATATTATTGCTGAAGTTCTTGATTACACAAAATGATTGGAAAACTTTTAAGAATTGGACTAGTAGTTAAATTTAATTAATTATTTATAATAATTTGTTTACTTTTACATGCTTTACTATTTTCTAATGATTCTAAATTATTTAATTTCAGACCAAAATTATTTGTGAGTAAAATAGAAAGTCCTAAATTTTTATCAAAACCGTGATCATTTTCTAATAAATGATTTGAAAATTCAGAAAAACCATGATTATTCAGACATCTCTAATGCTCTTTGACTCTTATATTAAAATTACATTTTTTTAATTGACGTTAAATTTCATTTGTTAAATAAACCATCAAATAGTCTTTCACTGGTTGATTCGCGGAGTACATTATTTTCATTTCTCATTAGAATCAAACATTCCCTCATATTGTGTGTGGAGAAGAAACGCTCATTCCTTTTAGTGGCGATCTGCAGTAAAACGGGTTTAATGTAATTTAAACGTCATCATCCCGCGGCCGTTTCGCCGCGAAAAGCGTTTTCCCGCCGGGCGGGCGACTCGCGTCATTCTAATTTTTAAAGCCAATTTGAAAACATGCGCAAGTATGTAGGCAAACATGTCTGCCACTTTGGGGGTGCCACTGCGTCATGCAACATGTACACTGTACCGCCCTGACCACTGGGCGCGACGTGACCGCTCCATATGTGGGTGCTTGTGTCTGTGCACGTTGTACGTACACGTAGGTTCATACGGGTGATTCCCAAACTTCGAGGGAATCTTTTCATCAATCGTTGAAGATAAGAAAAATATTGTCGTTATTTCATGTGGTTTAAGCAAACAGTATATCCAACAAGAAATATGCTTTGTAAGCCTGAAATTGAGTACACCTTTAAAGGCCGACAATTTCGTATGTAAAATATTCACTAAGATAGAAATGAACAATGAAGAAAATATATCGAAAACTTCTTATTATTATCGTGAAGTAAAATACGAGAGGTCGGAGTCTTCACAGTCTTTCATACGCAATACGGATTACGGAAAATGTGCGAAATGTAATAGCTTGTTCCGAGTCTCTTTGACCCAACAATTTGATGTTATCCCTATCAATCGAGGCGAACCGTCCGCAAAAGCTTCCAACGCCACGTTTATCGTTTTACCACGACCCCCGCTATAAAACGAGAAACAGTAGTTCTGAAGAGCTGAATTATTTGAATTCATCGCGTGAGGCGTGCTTACAGCGGGAGGTGAAGGTCGTTCAGGTGCCGGGACAGCAGGAGAAACGGAAGAGAAAAAGGAGCGGTTTTCCTCCTCTCTGATGGCTGTTGGGGAGCTGCGGTCAGAGCCGTTGCAGGATGGGAGGGGGGAGGGGGTCACGTGCCACCGCGTGTGGGACAACTTGTTCGTCCGTGAAATTTTATTGCTTGGCGCGCATTCGCTAGTTTGTAAGCGCCATCTACTAAACTCCATACATCCAGCGGCATAATTGGGAAAAGCTCTCCGGATGACCCATGATTGGCCCAATAAAGAAACACGACCGGAGTCTGGCTTTTTTCGTTGTTTCCAATTTTCGTGGTGTTGAAATTTCGAGTTTCGCTTTCGGCGCGATGTTATCGTTCGGCTCGTTTCGTTTAACTGCTGTCCAGGACAGCTCCATAATAGATATTACTGTTATTATTCGATACGATCGTTAAATTTTGTGATGTGAATATTCCATCCCTTTTTATGGCAGTGCCCCTTCAGTGGATAGCTAACATTAATATCCGTAGGTAT
>JADDOH010016418.1:0-17234 GCA_016648135.1 Agrypnia vestita | reverse complement strand
TTGTAGATTTAAGAACATTTCTATGATATCATTGAATGATTCGTTTGTCAGTCACTTCGTGGTGCAACATTTTAATTGAAAATGTAATTTTTTAATTTCTTTAAACTGCAAAATGATTTAATCTGCAAAATGTGGAAATATATTTATTTAATATTCAATATTTCGGGGCTAATGGTCCCTTCATAAGGATACCACGTATACTATATATACCCTATACTAAAATTTATAATTCTAAGAACAGACGTTAACAAGAACAGAAAATAAATATATGGGAGATGAATAACTAATTAACAACTAACACAACACAAATTTCAAAGGTTTTAATTTGAAAAAAGGACCTGCTTATTTATATATTTTTTTAAAATAGAGACGCGAATACGGAATGCATGTCAAATTAATTTTCTTACTATTTTAAAACTAAGCTAAACGCTTGTGCTATGAAAATAGGACTAACATGCTGGTCTGGAGTGAGATTCGAACCCGCGATCTTTGGATCACGAGGCGAGAGTCCTAACCACAAGATCAACAAGCCATTCCTTACTTATAGTATTTAATTTGCTATTAACATTTTAATAGCAAAAATTCAATAAATTAGTGGTTTATACAAAGTATTTTCTTGTCCATTAGGTAATTAGTACAATTTAACACAATTCACTTGGTATAAATCACCATATTTTTGCGAATTAAAACTGGTTTCGGAAATAAAGTTTCTTTTTCAGGATAAACTACAATTTAAACATTATAAAAATTTTTGGCGACTTTTTTTGTGTATTGTAAAATTATTTTAATTTTAATGTGCATTTTCTTCCAATATATAACATGCTACACAGTCATATTTTGTAATATTTCATTTGTTGATTACCCATAAGAAGAAACAGTAGTTTCGAAATCGGTTGATGTTACCAAAAATATAAAGTTGTTTTAGTCAAGCGTAATTATGTTTAATTTAATTTGCAATGAATAATCATAAAGTGATAGCCGATTACAATTACATATATTTTTTTAATTATCTTTTAAAGCAGAAATTAATAATCTTTGTAAGACTTAACACTTACTAAATAATTGACTTTGTACTACTGATAATGATAATGGAAATGCGCATTTCAATTATTTTTAATTAAGATGTTTCTTACGTAAATTCCATAAAAATATTTAAAAAAACTTTTGTTTCAAGAACGATAATAAAGGCATAGAAGTATGATCTTTTAAAAATGAGAAATTGAATAAACTTTTTAATTGGACCTTTCAGACCATTTGCTTAGAAAACCAAAGGGAAAAATAAATTATTACAGAAAACAAATATAAATAATTGAAAACTGTTCAGTTGGTTGACAAATTACGATAAAAAATAATTTTTTAATCAAATTTATGTTTTTTTTTGTTACAACATAGATATGGATATGTAAAGAAATTAATTGTTTTTATAATTTGTTGTGTGTCTATATTTAATCAAATGGCTTCAGAAAATATATCATCACAATGACAAAAGAAAAATGAATGTATTTGAATCAAATGTTTAAATAAAAACGGTGTTTTTGGATTTAAAATAACACGCACCATAATGTTGATTATAAAAAACATACATTAGCATTACAAATAAATAAATGAATTCGCAGTGATTTTAATAGACCACTTTACGATTGGGTTAACGTGCGTTTCAAGTGCCTCATTGTCTCGGTCTCCCCTATTCCCATACTGGCGCGGCTGCGACCGCTCTCGGCTCGGTACAAAACCTCGGGGGATGCCGGGGCGATTCGTTTTATTTGCCCCATTATCATTTTCAATTACACAAATAAATCATGTTCAATAATGGAAGAGAGTTGTATCGGTGGGGGTAATTTGACGCGGTTAGGCCTAATTCGGTTCTAAATGCTTTGTGGAGTAAAATCCGGCTTCGTGCGAATCGAATGCGTAATGGAGCGGCGTTAAGCTCCGTTCCTTCTAGAAGCATGACACACAGCATTAAGTATTGTCGCATTGTTGGAGAGTCATGTGTTAAGTCGATATTGATTTATAATATTCGAAAATGTTTCAGTAATATTAACGGATCAGCTGACTTCTGAATCACGTGAGAATATTATTTCTCGAATTTCGAGTCACTGAGTAAATAAATACATATGTGGGATATAAAATACGATATGAGTAGCTTGTTGGAATAATGGTCATGACGCTCGCTGGGGATCTAGTGGTCGGTGGTTCGAGTCCCATTCCAGGATAATTGCAAGTTTGTCCAATTTTCATAGCACAAGCGTTTAGCTTTTTTTGAAAATAGTAAGAATATTGATGCGACACGCATTCCGTTTTCGCACCTCTATTTTAAAAAAAAAAACAAAAGCAACAATATCAAAAAAAAATTAATGCAGTCATCGATGATTACTAATCTACAATGTGCTGAATTCGAGATTTTATAGGAAAAGTATCCCATTATTTTTATAAAAACACGATGTATTCATTAAGTATACGTATTTTAAATTATAATCCTTGGTGACTGCATTCAAAAATATATTATTTTTTTGGATATCGCTTTCATACCCAACATATATTATACTATTCAGTATGTGTGAAGCATGGCTATATTTTGAGAGTACTTACATACTTGCCATCATGTCGTTTACCCACAAGCGTATGCGGAGAGGATGGAGCGCCACAGTCTTCTGTCTTGACACACGATACTTATCCACAAGTTCGACATTTATTGTGGCTCTTACCAGGAATGTATTCGAATAACTGGTTAATCTGATCATGCGACATCTTCCACGGCCGCCCTCTCCAGCGTCGTCAACGCTTGCATCGTATATCTTTCTTACCATTGTTTCATATTCATTCGCTCAAAATGCCAAAACTTTATTCTCTTCAATATTCCATTGACTAAGGACTAAGGAAATCGGTTTTTAACACGAAAATCTCTGTCAGATAAAGATAATCAATAGCTCCACTAAAGTCTTGTACTTAGGGTGCGGTATGTGAAATTTCTTTCAAATAAATTTCAATAATCAAAGTTAAAAAACATATTTTCATTAATCAAATATGAATATGTACGTAACGACATTTAGCGTTGGAATCTGTATGCACATGTATGCAGTACGTTCCTTCATTCGGATTCAAACATGTTTATAAGCTATTTAGCATTGTGGTTACACTCACTGCACCCCTGCTCGAACATCAAGTGACATCTATCACCGCTCATTGTAGAATTTTTTAAGTCGGCTAATAAAATTATCATCAATATAACACGCGCACTGAGCATGGATCTCCGCCCTTGTTGTGTTAACCCCACCAGGCCCTGCACCGGGGTGGTTCCGACTAACCAACCTTATCTGGTTGAAATTTAAAATAATATTTAAAATAATTTTGTATAAAATTAATGAATGACTATTGTAGTGTCACCCGGAATACGCATCTCTGCCAAATTTCGGAGAGAGAGAGAGACACAATAGAATTTACTACAGAAACCTCCTACTTAGGTGTACACCGACTATTCTATTTTAACCTTACTTTTAAAATAATACAAACCAATAGATATCACTGGCATGAACAATGTTTGATAAAATAACGCTTCAGCATTTAAATAAAGTTTTTGAATAATTTAACAAATTTTGTAAAAAATCTAATGAATGACTATTGTACTGTAATCTGGAATACGTATAGAACCGTTGTCGGTTACAAATTGGGTCAAATATTCATAGCAAGATTTGTCCCTGTTGCTAACCGACAGGTGAAATAATTAACTTAACGAGATTAACTTAATTAAATGATAAACCTAACTAGAATTTCTTAAATCATGTAATGTGTGTAATTTAAAAATATTTTTATTTAAAAATTATTAGCATTATATTCACATTTCAATAAGTTGTAATTTTCTGTCAAATACATTCATATTTTTTCTTCTAAATTAGGGTGTTTAATAGCTAATAAGGGGAGTCTTCTAAATTTAATTTTGAATAAAAATTATTCTTTACATTTTGGGTGAAATGTCGTCAGTTACGGAGATTACAGTTACAGAATATTTCTGGCTTATCTTTTATACTAAGTTATTATTTTTACGGAATTTATTATTTTATTAATTAACTTATAAAGATTGTCTTACCAAACTCTGTTCTTAATTTACTGTTCCTTAAACACCTGTGAATCTTTTTAATTGCTCTTTTTTTTTATTTTTTATTTGTTTATTATTTTTTTATTTATTAGAGACACTAACAGGATAATGGGTACATGACACTCAGATAATAAACATTGTAGTGAAGACTATGCCCATTATCCCAATTACAAGTGTCTTCGGCATGCTCTAGTAACATGTATTTTTGTAATTAATTATATTTCACATGTACATTTATGTATATTATATATTTGTGTTTGAGTGTAGTGCGATTAGTATTTAATGATCTATAGGTTCATGTCGTCGTTTAGAAAATGGATGTTGTGTATGAGTGAGTTTTTGAACGAAGATAACGTGTCTGCAAGAATATCAGCATCAATGTTAGGGTCGGCACAATACAAATTATATGTGCGACACAACCTTGTAATGGGAGAAAAGTAACCGACATTATTAGTGTGCTGACTTATTCTGAAGAACTCAGGGTTTCTTATACGGGGTTTAACATGCAAATTTATATCAGATAGACAGAGAGAATCAATTACTTTACTACAACCAATCAATCAATTACTACAACAATGCTCTTGCATTATAATGTTTAAAAAATGTTTTATACTCCTTAATAAATAAATAAATTTTTGAAATGAATAAAAAAGTAATTAAGTGTATTTCTGTTAAAGTGGGACGGTAAAATTGAACCACCCGATTCGTAAAGCAGGGTCGCCTAATAAACTAATAAATGACATCCCTTTCGCGGCGGCCCTCGAGATGAACAACATTTATCAAATTACTAAGTGAAATTTGTCTTGCTCCGCTGTGCGCGCTCGGCCATGCGAGAATATTCCAACAAATTGCCAGGCCATCATTGTCAGTTCACTACCACTACACACCCCTTCTTCCCTCCCCAGCCCCGAAGGGTGCGCAATAAACTGACTCATTTTTAAATCGGAATTCTGTTCCAATATTAAAAAATATCTATCTGTACACACATCATCTCCTCAGATGCGTGCTGTTAAAAATATGTATTGGATTGTTGTATATAGAAAAATGAGATTTGACCAGACTAGATAAATTTGCGGAGATGAACCATACTGGTTCTTTAGGAAAGGGAGTTGGGTCACAGCGGAAAATGTTCCTCCTCGCGCATGCTTATAAGACACATCAATACTGCATTTAAAGTATTTTAGGGATATAAAAGCAAAGGAAGCAACATCCCACTGAGATGTTTCTGAGATAAATACAAAAAACCTGTCATCACTCAATGAAATTCGTCAGGAATCTATGAAATCTACATCTTATTATAAATAAGATTTTAAAAACTATCGCCACATCATTGAACATTGCTTATTTTATTTACTTGCTTAACATCACGCCGTTTGCCTGTGGGATAAGCAAAGAGGATAGAGCGCCTCACTCTTCTGTCCTAACTCTCGCCTCATTCATATTCATACATCTTCGCATGCCAGCTCGACGGTTGTTGAGGCTTCTAACGGGACCATCTTCCATCTGATCGTGCCACGTGTTCTGCAGTTGCCCTCTCTTTCTGGTACCTTCAACACTTGCGTTACATGTCTTTCTTACCATTTTTACTTCTATTAATTATGCTAAGATCAGCTTTACATTCATTCCTAATATCTTTATCCTTTACTCTATCATAAATGGATTGCTTCTTTTGCTATTTACATATTTGGATATTACCGTCTTTGCTATGATGTTTCAGTCTAAACTTAATATCAACCCTCACTTTAGTATAAAGTGGCTATTTAGCTACGTGACATAACATTGGGGTTGATTGGTTCAGTTTTTTTGCTTTTTAAACTACGAAGATATTGCTGTCTTTGCTCTCAATAGTGATTTGGAAACATGATATTGGAAGGGATAGAGGTATATTTTCTATAAAATCTCTTTATTAATTTTAGTACATTCTTAATAAGTATTTCGCAATGGTGGTCATTGCTACCTTTGCTTTTATACCCCTCGCGTATTCTTTCATATCTAAATCCCCTATCAAACAATACATATGTTTTACAATAGACGTTCTTTTATTAAAATTTTTAATTTTTAAAAAAATTAATAAAACACACAGAGTGAGAGGCATACTAAAATTTAACTAATAAATGTTAATTATGTGTAGCATTGAAAAAATAAATATTATTTTACCAAAATTACAGCCTAAATTGTTTTATAAATAAAATGAATAAGTACTTCGCTTCGCAAAATAAACAATGATCGCGATTTGATTCGGTTAAACTCATACACCACGTGCACAACAAAAACGCCTATTATCCGCGCACACTCGTCGAAATCACGCAAGCGCGCTGGAGTGCCTATCCCAGCGCCCGCTATTATCTGCGGGACACGGGAAGCGGGCAGGGAGTTTGTTCTGCAAAGCATCAATCCACTTATGTCTGCGCCGGCTGTATTATATTCCCGCGCAACCGTATTCTAAATTAAATTAGCATAATTACCCCCCCCCCACCCTCCCCATCTCAACCTCCCCCAGCTGCAGACACACCCCCGCCCCGATCGCCACCCCGTGAGGCAGATTCTAAACCATTTACGCCTCGTCAATTCTACCTTTGAAGCCTTCGTTTCAACGGCATGGAATGTACGAGTAATAGAGCAGACCGCATTCGATACGAATCTTTTTTCATTTAGGCATTTTGTTAAAAAAGTAACCCATAAAAACCAAGTTTTTACTATACTCCCTTTCTTTGTAAAATATACCAATAATTAAAGACGAATTAAAACATATAACATAACACAAAACTTACAGAAATTTAATATATTTCTAAAATGTCAGATGTTTTGAGATGGCAAGATTTTGATAGATTCAATTATCATCAATATCGTACCTTATGAATTTCCAGCGTCAAATGATTTAGTCAGAATCAGATTTGAGTAATGTAGAATTCTTCAAAACTAAGCAGAAATCTAAAAGAAATAAATTATTATTTGATTTTTTCCCAAAAAACCCAATTTTGCTGTTATCTGTGAACCAATTGTTTTGTAAATTTTCGAAATTCGTAGTGATGTACCTATTATACCGACGTAATTCAAATTTAGAAAATATTCCGCGACGTTATCGGGCAGCCGCCGCGTTGCTCATCAAACTTTTCTAATGATTCCAATTTGAAAAAACCAATAAAATTTCTAAAAATCGAAAATTATACTATAATTATTATTATAATTATTTTTTTTAATGAAAATTTGATAGATCTTTTTGATCGTCGCCACGAGTCTGCTTGCCAAGTTTCAGCTCGATTGGATCACGGGAAAAGGGTCAAAAATCGATCCAAAGTTTTTGTTGACGGCAAGCAAGCAGACGCCACGAGTTAATATAAAGGGAGTAAAAATACATATTTATTTGAAATTCATCTCAATATTAACATAAAAATATAGCTATACGCAATAACTTCGGAGTCTGTCTATCGTCTGAATTTTAAAATAATAACCGAACTTATATACTCTTTATAAAACTAATGAATGACTATTGTTTTGTCATCCGGAGTACGTCTCTCTGCCAAATTTCAAAGCAATTGTTGATCATAAAGTGGATCAAATATTCATCACAAGATTTGTCCGTATGCCTGACCGACATATGAAATAGTTATTTAAACCAGATCATTATAATTAAATAATTAACTTAACATGATTAACTTAAACCTACCCAGAATCTCTACGAAATTAAATATGTATCTTGTAGTATTTATTAATTTTTTCTTCTTTAATATTTTTTTATTTAAAAATTCTATTTTTACATTTCAATAATTTATAGTATTCTGTCAAATACATTTATATTTTTTCTATCTCGTCTCGTAGCTACTAGCAAACACTTTGAAGTAGTCTTCTACTTCAATTTTAAATAGAAAAATTTCTTTACAGTTTGGGTGAAATGTTGACAGTTACAGACGACATCAAAATTTACATTAATTTCAATATTTATTTTCTTTTGCAAAACATTTTACTATTTGCAAAACGCTAAATATATACAAAAAAACAGTGAATTAAAATATCATTCGCTTTGACATAAGTCAAATAAATAAAAACTTGCAAAATTTTGATTTTTTTGGAAGGTTTTTTGGATATATTTGACTTGCATTAAAGCGAATAAATTTTCAACATTCCATATGTGTTACTGTAATGATAATTTTTTTTGATCGTCGAATTTTGTCGAGAAGAATATTTCTTATTAATGTTTACATATAGTTAATTTCTTTTCATTGCCTTCCAAAATTTACTCATGCTTTTACTTTGAGTATAATTATATATTTTAATATTAACGGTCGAAGAGTCATTATATTATTCATTTTGTTCTTTTTTAAAAAATTAACATAGACAAATTAACACAGACAGAATATTTAAGATAACAAATCGTCGGGAATCAAATTACTGAAACTTTAATCACAGATTAAAGGACATGTTCTACTATTCCAAAAATATAATCGCATTAAAGTCACATATTAAAAAAATCACTATAAAATTACGGATATTTTCTCGTAAATGGGTTGAAAATCATTCATACGTCTGGATTATTTAATACAACATTAGTCACAGCGTGAGACGCTCGTATAACTGTACAATGTAGGGTTGATTTCCCTAAGTGGTTCCAGGCATGCTACGGAACCTTTGCTCAGGGCCGGGGCAAGGCTATTTGAAGACTGCTGCATTGTGTGACTGAACAGGGCGTCATTTTAAATAAATTACAGTGCTACTTAAAAAGCCATACAATAACACATTAACCGTTTCAATGCTTCAAAAGCAAGGCTTCCCACAGCTTATACATTTTTAAAGTTTTGCCTACGTTCATTATTAATACGTGTTCTTAGATAGAGATGCGTTCATGGAATGCATGGAAAGGGTAAAAATGACAACTGTGTGGAAATTTAAAATAACCTTATGGATGATAATAATAACCCATTGGGCGTAGCTGGGTTCCAAAACGAAATAAAATTGTCAACAGTAATAAGTTAGCTATCTTTCTGCGATCATTTACATATACTTTCCTTAATTTTTTTTATCCTTTGTGTCCGGTTTCATTTCTCTTTAGAACAATTTTGTTGATCACACTATGAGCACTACGCACTTTGTGCATTCATATTTTGTACATAAACTGTAGCATTTCTTGAATATATGCATATGTAACATGTAATTCCCACTTAATAAGTATGTTACAACTGTCATTTGTCCCTGCACCTTGGAGGCAGAGAAGATGTTTTGTGTGGACACCTCCCCTTCCTACTCGCATCCCATGAGTGTCAGCAGGGTGGTGAGTACGGCCTCTTTAGCATTAAAAAAATGTCGAACACGGGTGGCGGTATGGGAGCTCATAGAAATGCCCTGTGTGTGTGGTGAGTCCCTCTTTCCATGAATTAAATCCATACAGACAATTTTCTCAGGGGCACAAATTGCCATTTTTTAATCGGGCTAGTTGTTTTATTAACGGAACTTCATTAATATAATTGAATTACACCCTGATTTGATAGATTCTATAAACTCCGGATGAATTAGATAATGCTTCACAAATATTGACACCAGTGCCATCATCATTTATTGATAAAAGTGAGTTTCTAGACAAACAAACCAATTTGACTAACTTACTGGTGTCCTGTAATGGAGCTCGAACCACCGATCAACAACTATTTGTCTTTTTTGTCTCATTTTATGCCAAAAAACACAAACATATCATAATGAGACACATGTCTCATTGATAAAAATGAGTATAGTATTCATATTCTCTCCAAAAGTGGTCACGGCTTGTAAATAGGTCCAAAAAGCTTTCTGAAACAGTTCACATTTATAATCTGCATACATCAGATGAATCCAATCTAAAGTCATTGTCCACGATGTTGTCGGCTTTATTAAAAGTTTATATTTTCGAGATACCTCCCGCAGTGGCGTGTGCGCAGAAAATTTATTCTCCTACCGAGAAATTATGCGGTTTAAACGCTCCTAAACGGATTCCGTGAAGCATTCTAGAAGGAAGTGCACTTTGCACTTACAAATACCCCCGCCTGGGAACGCAACACGATAGCCCCGGTGTAATCGCGGTTGCATACACCCAGGCGCATTAACTGGGCGAATTCCCGGCACGCGAAACCTAACTTACCGCTTCGGACCACCATTAACCCTACTCTAAGATTTTATTAATAAATATTTATACTGTGGTTTACACCTACAAACTTTAAGCAAGCTCACAACAAGATTTGTGCATTGTTTCGAAAGAAACCTTCTCCAAAAATTGCTGTTTGAAGTAGTTCTCAAAAAATCTAAATATTTGGTTGCGTTTTTTTCGTGATGTTTTTTTTTTAATTTTACTTATCTTGACATAATACAATTCTTTAATAGGATTAGGAAATATTCTGCTGGATAGCCTGCACAAATGCCTCAATCGAGCAACAAGTCCAACCACAGCAAGCTCTATTATCTAAAATAGTAACAAATAAATACAGGCAGTCGTTGGGGACTGCCGACAAAAGTGAAAACTTAAAACTATGTGGTCTTTTTTGAATTTTCAAATTAATTGTATTAAAAATTAAAATGTTATAATTTATTAATTGAAATCACTAACATTAGTCTGGTTTTCACATCTATCGGCACTCCGAGAGTTATATCCATTTTTATATGTTTTATTTATTACATCGTCAAATTTTTCGCCAAATCTTTTTTCTAGTATTTCAAAAACTTATTTTGTATAAATCATCAAATTTTCAAATAAAAATTGTTGTATTTGCCTCATGGATTATCAAACACGTCATACTTATAGCTACAGATATACTGCTATTATAGCATGTCGGTGACGAGAACTCATATGATTTTGCAATTCAAAAATCGGTCCCTTCCGACGTTTTCATTACAAAAATAGTATCAAAGTCACAGCTTATTAAAGGGCATTATTCTGGGTACAACTTTGACTAAAGAAGACTATAAAAGTGCCAAAATGGTGGATATTTTAGTCCTGCTTGTTACTTTTGGGTCATTTTTTTATTTTTTTAATTAATTTTTTTTTTTTTTAAATAGAGATGCGAACACGGAATACGTGTCACATCAATATTCTTACTATTTTCAAACTAAACTAAACGCTTGTGCTATGAAAATAGAATTAACTTGCTAGTCTGGGCTGAGATTCGAACCCGCGACCTTTGGATCACGAGGTGAGTGTCCTAACCACAAGACCAACAAGCTACTCTTTTAATTTTATTTATCTTTTTACCAAATTACGCTTTATCTTGTTTATTCTTTGCATTCCTATTTATTTATTTTTTTTACTTTTATTTCAGCTTGTTACTACTTTTGTGGATCGTATGAAATACACTGTTTTGATAATAAATGCAAAAATTAAATTTACATTTATTTCCTTCATCTCGCATGATACATTTATATTTTTTACTCTCGATTTTTCTGCACGTATTTTCTTTCAAAATAAATTTAAGATATCGATCTAAGGTGGTAAAATAATAAAAAAGCTACCTACCTAAGAATAGGTACTTTTATATATATATAGTGAGGTAGGTAATGGGTGAGAAGCTTGCTACATATTATCGTATATTATATATTTATATGTATTATGTATATGTATCAAGCAATTAAATGTCTTTGGTCCAATAAACGTCGATTTATCGGTAATGAAATGAAAATGAAAATATTCGTGTTATGTGAAAAAGGTTTTAGAGCAATACCTTAAATATCGTTATATTTTGTTTATCTGGTTGAAACAATTAACAGTGTTAATATAAAGAAAACACTTTGTTTAACTTCACTATTTATTTTTAAATAAACATGTTTCGGGGCAAATGGTCCCTTGATAATAAATATATACAGAGAGTCTCATAGCCAGTAGTAATCTTCTTCATGCAATTTCGAATAGAATATATTTGCAAAGTGCAAACAAAATTTTCTATTCAAAATTGCATGAGCAATACTTCTACAGAAGTTTTTGCTACTAGCTATGAGACGCCCTGTATTTAAGAGAGTTCTGTAAAAGTAATTAGCAACCAACGTAAAAACATATTTAAAAGACAACCATTTTTAAAAAGATTTAGTTATTTATACCAATTATTTAATTTACTATGGACAGTTTGACACAATGAAATGTTATTTTTAAATGTTTTCTTTTTAGTAATATTATATAACGTTACCGCAAGGTTATTTTATTATTATTGAATACATCTACCAGACACACAAATATAATTCTATTTCCCCATTATACAACCAATTATTTGTCCGAGCGACACCTGCTGCTATCATAAAGGTGACGGATCGTAATTACGAATGAATCAACTTGTGAATTCTCCACAAACAAGTGAAAAGAAGCCTTATTCGTCAGTCCTGGAACCAATCGGCTCTGGAAGGTAAATTAATGGTCTCATCGAAAGTGGTCCCCAATAAATTAGCGGCGGCGAGGTGGTCTTTATTCCGAATGATTTATTGACAGTGACTCTAATGACACTTCTTTCGGAGGCTTTTTATTTATTAAGTTTCAAACAACTTGAATTGGGTGGGTACGGCGAGTCGGGGTGAATCGATTGAGGGTAACGTTTTTATTCTATGTCCTTTAAGTTGAGCACTTTTAATAAACACTTTTGATGCTTGCAAACATTTGATTTGTTTGGTCCAGCCAAGTCCTTCGTGGTTAACAAAATGTTACTTCTTCAAAACGAGCAAAATAATTTTGTGGTGACGTTATTAAAAATATCAACATTATTAAAAATATTAATCTGCTTTAGAATCCATGACCCCTTCGTCTTGTTGAAAGATGTTGATATTTTTCAATTTAAAAGTGGTGAAAACAATGATCATTTTCATTAATTTTATTTATGTTAGTATACAACCTCTAAAAATTATATTTTTGTCTACCGGTTTCGAAACGTAACTCGTCTCTTGAAGAAATTATTTTTTCATTTTCATTTTCTTTCAAAGAAACTTAGTGCAAGTTGGCCTTTATTTAGGGTAACGCGCATGTGAAGAGTATTTTATGAAGGTGTTGGTGCGTATATAATACTATGATTGTGGTGTTAGCGATATTTACATGCTAGTGTAATGGTCGTCCCGACGAAGGGACGGGTTACGTCTCGAAACCGGTAGACAAAAAGTAATTTTAATATACTAACATAAATACTTATCACTACTTTACACTTTTTTGCATATATACTTTTTTTACATATATGTCTAACCTCATTATGTTTAAACTATGTATATATACTTTTTTACATTTATACCCTTTATTTTTCTTTTAAATTTAATCGTTTGTTGTATTTTAATTATGTATAAACCTGCTACTTTACACTTTTTTGCATATATACTTTTTTTACATATATTTCTAACCTCATTATGTTATAAACTATGTATATATATACTTTTTTACATTTATACCCTTTATTTTTCTTTTAAATTTAATCGTTTGTTGTATTTTAATTATGTATAAACCTGCTACTTTACACTTTTTTGCATATATACTTTTTTTACATATATGTCTAACCTCATTATGTTTAAACCATGTATATATACTTTTTTACATTTATACCCTTTATTTTTCTTTTACATTTAATCGTTTGTTGTATTTTAATTATGTATAAACCTGTTGTAAAAGGCTATTAAGCCGTGTAATTAATAATAAATAAATAAATAAATAAATAAGTAATATTTTATTTCTATACAAACACCGGTGAAAGTATTCAAAAATTTATCGTTCGTGGCGATATTTGGGTACACAAGTTGTATACGTAAAATATTTAAAAGGAGCGCAAATTTTCCCGTTCTTTATAAAGATTTTGTTAAAACCTAGTTGTCAATGAAATTTATCCGTAAGTATCCACTTCGCTTAAAATGTCTTTTGGAACCTTATAAAGATAAAAATGTTCTCAGGTTTTCACGGCCGTTCAGAATCTTCTATGTTCAGTTTTCTGGAATATTCTGCCGTGTATATCTGACCTCTCTGGCCGACGTTTCGGATCCCATTGCAGGAGAACTGGACGTTTTTGAAAGGATATTTTTGAGGCGTCTCTTTTGACCGTTTCTGGACTTTGGTTCAGGCACTACAACTTTGTACTTTGCTTAAGGAGCTAAGCGCCACAAAATTTATAAAATTTACTAAGAATTCGGCGACCGGGTCATGTGGAGAGAATGACTGAACGACAAGCACCGAAGTTGTAATTCAAGACCAAAAGGGTGAAGGAACTTAAGAGCGACAATTTTATGAAAGACATATCTAAGATTCTGAACCGGAGAGAGCTAGTTCAAGACCGACCCAATTATAATAATTTCGTTTTCTGTTTATCTATCCCCGTAACCTCGTGTAACGTCCGTAATTTATTTATTAATTAACGTAAAAAAGTTATTTATAATAAAATTGATTTCTTCTTCATTTTTTACGTAAATTTTTTTGCGTAAATATAGTGAATAAAATTTACGTAAAAAAATGATGTAAAATTTTTTACGTAATTATTCTTCTTCTTTTATTTCCTTATAGTAATTTTTTTTTTCTTTTGTTTTTTATATAAATAAATACTTATTCCTTAGGAACCGACATGTACAAATGTACAAGTATCGTCATTTTGATGGGACACAGCTAGTTAAATAATAAATTTCCATAAAACGTTGAGTATTCATTTGTAGCATTCTTGCGTACGCTTTTGTAACATAACATTACAGAAAAAAATATATTATATATAACATATTTTCTCACAAAACAAAATAATTAAAGTATCAAATTTACATACAAAAAATAGACACTCGTATACAATTGATTGATGGTGAAGTTAATTGATAATAAAATAATAATAAATAAAAACTTGTAACTGTGAGTACCCAAAGTGTCCCCCTGCGGCGGGGGTCGAGTAAATCATTAGTTGAACACTTTAGATGACAGATGTCACGAACGTTGACACCAAATTTAAATGTCAACTGTCAATTTGTAACCCCACTGGCAATAATGACCCCGTGTTACATTAGAACTCATACAGGCATAGGTACAATATTCAGACATTTTTTTGAACCAAATGCCAGTACTCTATTACAATCATTATTTAAGTTTTTTTCTTGTGACGTCTCTCATTTTTTTCATTCGATAATTTTTACTAGTGCAATGTGAGCTATTCAATTTAATAATAAATGTATTATGTAATTCAGTATCTAATATTGCAAGACAAAAGATAAACACAAGAATATCAAACAATATTTTTATATGTAGGTATGTTCTACATAGTTACGGGGTTTTGTCGATTGGTTAATTAAGATAAATTATAGAAGTTTCACAAGGACGAAGCTTTTTATATGATAAACTTTTATGGAAGTCTTTTTTATACGATGGCCCAGGGATTACAACTTATACGACTTCCTTATATGTTTCTCATATAAATTCCTTCGTCTCTGTGAGACTTCTATTATTTATCTTAATTACAAAAATATATCTTCGTTAAGCATAATTTTTAAATTAAACACTGTATAACTCTACTTTAGTTTATTGATACTACTCGAGTTTCGAGAGTATCAGTAATTCTCATCGGCAGGTGAAGTTGTCAACTGATGATATCTTCTCTTGGCAGGATATAAACTGTTATAATAAAATAGCTTAAAATATGAGTTATACGAAGAAAAAGTTTCTACGTATTTTATTCTACAAAGCTGGTCAACACAGCAACCTTCACAGCTACGAGGATCTACTTGCCTTTTTCAAGATGCACAAACTTGAGTCCCGACGGAAAATATCCGGTCTCCTTGTGCTACACAAGATTCTCAGTGGAGTCATTGATTCTATTTCTTTATCTGATATAAATTTGCATATTAAACCCCGTATAAGAAACCCGCAGTTCTTAAAAGAAGCCAGCACTCTAATAATGTTGGTTATTTTTCTCCCATCACAAGATGCAATACATATTGTGCTGACCGTAATGTCGATGTTGTTATTCTTGACCTTATCATCATTCAAAATGTCACTCCTACACAAAATTCATTTTCTTGACGATAACCGAAACCCATAAAATACACGAACCAATTATTTAGTTAACTATTTTTACATGTTCACTTTACATTAAAAGTCTAAAATATACCTATGCATGTTTATGCTAGAGCAGGTCGGAGATACTTGTAATTGGGATAATCGAAAATGTATTATTAAAATTTAAAATAAAATTAATACATAGTTTTAAACTACTTATTGCTATAATATATTCGTCAACTTGCTTCAGTTGGTCTCAACCTTCACCAGGACAATGTAATATAAACTAATCTAAGTACAGACATTTACATAGGGAAATAAAATCAGGGAGGGACAGAATGTAAACTAGTTGGTTGGGGGAGGAAAGGGGAAGGGTCAAGCCAAGAGAGAGGGAACAACTTTGAAATCGGATTATTAGACAAATTTAATTGTTTATTTATTATTTAGCTATTGCTATTGACAGCTTTATTAATTTCTAATGCTTCCAAATTGTTAAGTCGCAAACCTATTCCGTTTTTGTGTAAAATTTGTGGCCCTGTATGATCAAAATTAATTAGATGTTTGGCAAATTCAAAATTAAAATAAATTTTAATATTATGTCAAGCCAAAAAGTGTTTTCATGCTTTGAAAATTTAATAACGTATTGTTTTTTATGTATTATGTACCCATAATTCTGTAAAAAAAACACAAATCGGTTCGCATCTTCCTCAACCGTTCATCCAGGTTTTAAAACAGTCACCTCGGCGTGTGAAATAAGCCACACAAAAACGCCCTTAAATAAGGGAAGAAAAAACACTTTATCGTTTTACGCTTTCGCGTATAAATTTACATTAATTTTCAACGCTTTTGAGTCCAGTAGCGCCTCGTGACGTGGCCTGTTATTAGGGCCGTCGAGGTGGACTCATTACCGCCGGCCGCTGGCAGCAGCCGCCACTGTCGCAGCGGGCGGTAATGGGCCGGGGACCAGCCCCTTATTAAAATCGCATTATATTTGCATTATTGTTCCGCAGGGCGGGGGTGGCTTGAGCGCAGTGCAACCGACAAATTAAAAATGTGTAGGAAATAAGCGAGTCCACTTTGTAAGTCACTGAGAAGGTGAAGAAGTAGAAGTGAAGAAAAACAGAATGCAGTTGGGTTAGAAATTTTCTGGGATTTTCTGAAGCTCTCCGACTTTTAGAGGCCCGTCCCGAAGTCGGAAAATTTTAC
>JADDOH010016417.1:0-52471 GCA_016648135.1 Agrypnia vestita | reverse complement strand
TATTAAATCTGATGAGCGCATAGTAATATAAGGTTCCAAATATAATACACATAAAAGGCAATAGAAATAAATAATATTGGAAATGCTTATCTGTTCACTGTTCCAATTCTCCTTTGAATTATTATCAACCTCCGGCTTTTTCCTCGGTCCAGTTAAATTATCTTCCTTATTTCGGACTCTCCTCGACAAAGCCTCGGCCGACCTCCAAGCTGAAAACTCAAGTGCCGCTCTCCAATTTGTTTCGCTAAAACTAGTCCCTATCTCCCGCCATTTTTGATTCCAACTTGCGTGTAAAAGTCAAAGTCTAACTCTTAGAACCATTCTCATTGGTCAGATTCACGGCGAATGCCCGCGTCTCGTGATTCGTCCGTTTCAGTTAAGATAAAGGTAAAGCACGCGTCACACGCGCGGCATACCTCTACGTTTCACGAACAATAAAGCTTGTCCGCACCTACTTACTCGGCAAACATATAATCACAGAATATTTAACGGGTTGTGAAGCTTCTCTTTATTATAAACTTTAGCAGATAGATATTTTCGTATAATTTTTCAGCAATGTCTATTTGAATAGGCCAATATCGTTAAAGTATCTACAATCGGCTGTCGCCGATGGCAGATGCCAATAGTGGCTTTGGTGAGGAATTTTGCGACAAGTGATAGCTACTGAGCAGATAGGTCGGTCTTAATGACGGCTATCTATATATAATAATTTCATGGTTTTTCGGTCCGCAACGTTCTAACTTGTTGGAATTATACAATGTACGGCTAGTTTAGATATAGATAATCAAGACAAAGTATTTATTCAGTATTATAACTGATTTATAAGTCAGAGCAGAGTTTTTAAATTTATATTTTATAGTAGCTTGTTGGTCTTGTGGTTAGGACACTGGCCTCGTGATCCAAAGGTTGCGGGTTCGAACCTCACTCCAGACTAGCAAGTTAGTCCTATTTTCATAGCACAAGCGTTTAGCTTAGTTTGAAAATAGTAAGAATATCGATGTGACACGTATTCCGTGTTCACATCTCTATTTTTAAAAAAAAAAAAAAAATATTTTGAAAATGCTCTGACATTTATTAACAGTTCAAATTAATTTATCTGTTGTCAAGAGTCAAATTAACACTCTTTACCATCACATTAAAAACGTGGCCCAATATTCACGTCATATTCGAGTGGCGCCTTTTCTTAAAATTCTGAACAATTTTTGTTCGTATTTATCAAAATAAAACATTCACATTTTGAAAAGGATATTCTTGCACTAAATTTAAAGAAAGATGTATTAAATACAATTTCATTGTAAAATTATAATGGAAAGTTGCACAAAGTCGATATACTACTTGCATTTTTGATTGTAGGTGTGGATGTATTAAACACACTCAATAACCATTTATAATTGATTTGTGGACAACTTTTATATAATGCCATATTTGTTATTAATGCCTTTGTTCTTTATGTCCTCAAATTATTTATATTCTGGTAAATATAAAACTAAGATTTTTTATTTTTATCATTCCCGAAACACGACATTCTAACCCGAAAGACATGAATATAACAGTTAAATATCATACATGATTATATACTGCACGTGATTCCGTAATCTTAAATCTGCGACTTGATTCATTTCATCCACTGTGATATAACATTTTTCAAACTAAATTTAGCTTTTTAAAGCTATAAATAGTATAAAGAGAAAACGTAAATATTTCGCCAACATAGCAGTAATCGCTCCGATTGCGGCGCACTGACAGCTGGGTTGACCAGTAAATAACCAAAAAAGAAAATGGCGAAATGTACAAACAATTTTGAATCACAATTATGTTTATTAAAAATTAATAAACGTGTATAAATATTAAGCACATTATTTTTATAAGTGACCATTTTTATTTTAAGTGTATAATATTTCTACACAATAAAAATTATCTGCATGTATTTTAAAATCATCCATACTTCTCGCTACTTTATACGATTTCGCCATTTGTTTTTTTATGCTGGCAATGGAAATATTTGCAATACTATCGTCATTTTTAGGACAATTATAATATAGACTATTATATTTAAGCGAATATATTTTGTTATAATAAATTATGTCTATTTATAGAACATTCTTAGTGTTTACATTCTGCTGTTGAGTGCAATGGATGAGCATGTCTTCTTTAACACAGATCTCAATCTAGTTACATATACAGTGAATATCTTTGTAACACTTACAATAATACAATAATGTAAATCAAAACATATATTTGAAAAAAATGTAAAGGTATATAATTCTGTACTCACTGTGTACGCTCAAATAAATAAATATATTTAATAAATATTTTTATTATAAAGGCTTGTTAAATATAATATTTTATACTGAGGTAGCATGTGCGAAGCGTGTTCAACTGTCTGCTCACCAAATTGAATAATTCGTCTAGCAGGTGTATTCGTCGTGAGAGAACATTTATCGCAGTTTTGTGAGAAAATTCACCTCGACGAAATAATGGGTAGGTTAAAAAGCCATTATTGTGAAAACGTGTTTTTCTATGGCCAAGAAAACAACCTTCAACAATGAAAAATCTCTCCTCGCTAAACAAAAGTCTAGATTTTCTGTCAGCGGCTCGACGGGGAAAAAACGGAACGAAACTAGTTTCTTATAACAATTAATGAAATGTCGGTCGGTCGTCAAGTTGGGATTTCTCAAGCCCGAGGCGTTGCCAATTGAAAGTGAAAAACAATGTCACGTGTGAAATACTTATATTTAGATGTGGAGCGATGAACTATTCCCATTATACAATACAATACTTTTCTTGTCGACGGAAACTTTTCGTAATAAAAATGCACCGTGTTTTTTAAAAACATAATTTTTAAATACACATGGTTTATTTACGAAAATCACGCTTCACCTAATAAGCGATTTTAGCTAAAAAAATATTTTAACGAATAATTAAAATTAAATTTAAAAAATTTAATTAATTACATTGAAATTTCATTAATACCATTTATGATTTAACCTATGCATAAAGTTATAAAGAAATAAATATAAATATAAATAAAATTGAATATAGGTACCTATGTACCTATATTCAATTTTATTTATTAAAATAAAGAATTTTATCCACTTTCAATTTTGAACGAAGCTTGTTTAAATAAAGAGCTTACTAGATACTATTAATATTCGATATTATGAACACTGTTTGCACGTATTGTTTAATTTCCTATGTTTTCGAACCAACATTACAATGGGTATTGTTTAAAGGGGCAGTATGGTATCGGTGTTTTTTTAATAAAATACAACCTTGACTTTATTAATTATTGTATTTTATTTCAAAGTGTTTTGCAAAATGTATTTCAGTAATAATCCAGGATTTTCCGAATAGATTTTGGCAATTTACTGGAAATTTAATCTTTTTGGGAGAAATTTTGAGAAAAAAACGATTAATTAAAGAGCATTTATGTATTTACATTTAAATAATGCATTTTATTATAACCATAAGCCTTTTGATTACTAAACACTATGAAGTGATGATGAAAATTTTGCATCTTTTAATCATTTTATATGACATGTATTTAAGCAAATGATATAAAGTATTCTATAATATGAAATATATTCTATAAATGATACTTTTAAAGAGAGTCCGATGTTTTAAAGAAGGTAAGTCAGAAATATTGAGAAATATGCAATCATTCATGTTGATTTATCTTCATAACCAGGATTTTAATGTTAGAACATTTTGAAATCATAACTTGGGTAAGAATTTATCTACTAAATATTGTTTACTAGCTTAGTTACATCTAGTTTATTTGTAAATAGGAAGTTATCTTCAATATTCATCGAGGGTTTCAGTTTATTTTAGATCGCGTTACGAAGTCTCAGATTTGGGCGTAATTATGTTGATATTGTCTTGTATTTTGTTAATATATTTTTTGTCATTATAATTAAATATTAATTACATTCACGTGCGTGCCGCATATGGTAAATTGCCCACATATTGAATGTAATATTAAAATTATGGAAATTTAAAAAGAGACAATGGATAATGTCCATGGATAGCATACGTTTTTAATTGCTAACAACAAACATACTCGTCACAGTCCATAATAATATGTTTGTTGGTCCAGTGGTAAGACACTTTCCTAATCATCACGTGGGTGGTGGGAGACTAAGTGTCATTCCAGAAGACCTTGTACTTTTCAAAGCAAAAGCGTTTAGCTTAGATACATATAGGAATGTAACCAATATTTTGTGTAAACATAATAAAAAAAAAAAAATTCTTAACCGTATGTTCTTATATTAAATCTAATATACTTTAAAGCAATTTATGTACGTTAATAATATAACAATATTGTTTAGTAAAAAAATAAGGTTTATATTCCTAAATAGCGGTTTATGTGCATATACAAAATATGTGGTATACACATTTATCACTGGTGAAGGTATCTTCATATTCCAAAATCATCAATTCACATTGTGAATTCCAAATGACCCAAATCTTCCAAAGCTGTTACATCATACTACGTTATGATAGTGTCATAATAAATAATATTATAATTCTGCCCAAAGTAGAGATTTTCTAAGAATTTTGAGATGACGACTATTTATGTAATTTCACTTATTAATGGAGTCTCCTTCAAATTAATTAAATGCTCCTTGTATTTCTGTTACATACATATGTCTTCTCTTCATTAATAATATCTGTTCCGAAAGTATATACGTAATAAAGATCGTGCGTGAGCAATCTAAAAAGCTACCTAGCCAACAATTATTTAACTCGAAAATACTTCATAAATATAATCAAATAACGCTAATAGGATCTTTCTATCAACTGACGTATCTGACATACGTAATTAACTTTTTAACTTACTTATACTTGTTAAAGTTGTACGGCAACTCCGTTTCACTATATTTATTATGATTACCCGCCATTATACGTGGCAATATCAGCCTTAATTATTCCACTCCGGTATCAGGGTAGCATAATTGCTAATGGATAAAATTAGTCATCACACACAGACGAGGGCAAAGCCACCCCACTTGAGACTTGTTTATCGCGCGCTAGTCAAATGAACGAGGAGGAGAGGCTTGAAAACACTCACATCCGCTCGTTTTTGCAAGAGAAAATTACTACAACAACTTTCTGCTCTCCTGTTTATAACTGGATTTAGAATTCTGCCGTAGATTTTATTGCGAGGGGGAGTTCTAGAGAGTCAATAACTAGGTGAGTGACTCATTACTTTTAAGATGGCGTTCAGTCTGAATGCTCGGTACAAAAGTGCAATTCAACATTTACTGACTAATGGAATCCTGTACTGCGTACTTGTGAAATATGTAGTGCCAACTAATTAATTAAGCAGAGTAAAATCTAAGTAAATAAAGCTAAATGAAGTATAAAATATCTACAAACAACATTGCAAGTGCATTATTCATACTTTTATATATAAATTAGGAAAATAAGTAACCCCCCCACTGAGAATTCAACAATTTTTCTGGTAAAATTTTGAGAAGGAGCAAACACTGTGATGGTGGTTGTAAATAAATGGATAAAATAATTACCTTTGTTTTAAGACCACATTGTTTTTGTATTACTTACTACTCGACCGGGATTGTTTCTTTAAGAAGAAAATATTGTCACGTGTCAGTGACTACAGAGGAATGAATGAAGGAAGTAAATTAGTGATTTATTAACTAATGATTACTTATTAAATGGACTACATCATAAATCACACTATTTTTTAATGTGTTACTTGTATATGAACACTTTATTATCGCTGGGTAACACTATTTTAATCACTTGTAGAACATTCAATTTTCGCACATAGTAAACCAGCAGAAGACCAACTAGAATGCACTCAACAAATCGCAACTCTCTCATGTAGAAAGTCAAAATTTTGAAACTGTACTAAGATTTCCATACCTAGGCTCCCTGATAACAAACAACGATAATACTACAGAGGAGATCCTTAGCGCATAGTAAGCGTAAATCGCTGTTTTTTCCGCTTATAAAAGCAGATAAAATCCAGACTATCCAGAAAAACCTTTATATCAGTTTACAAAACGCTTACTAGGCCAGTACTCACAATGAGCGAGCACTGAACGTTTTTGAAAGGAACATTTTGAGGCGTAACTTCGGACCTGTTCTAGAAAATGGACTTTGGCGCAGACGTTACAACAATGAGCTCTATACTCTGTTTAAGGAGCAAAACGTCACAAAATGTATGAAACTGGGAAGACTTCTGTGGCTGGGTCGTGTGGAGAGAATGACCGAGCATCAAGCACCAAAGTCCCTGTCGAACTCAAGTCTAATATGGCAAAAGAGCTTAGGAAGACCAAAATTAAGATGGAGCGACAACATTCTCAAAGATGTATCTACCTTGCAGCTTCTGAACTCGAGGGAGCTGGCCCTAAATGAGATGAGTGGAGGAAGACTCTTGAGGAGACCAAGACCCACCGAGGGTTGTAGAGCCAAGAGTGATGATGAAAATGATGATGAGTATTTATCGCTTATTTTCACCACCAGTAAGGTACTTTGCTCGATATCTGTCGCTTCACAATTCACGACTGGGCACACCTGGCCGTCCTCGCCACACTTCGCAACGAACGAACTGTTGAAGACGACAACTCAACTCACGCCACGGAGTAGTTCCCTATTTATACTCAAATGCTGATATTTTCGAACTTTCTAGATTATTGTAGTGTTAAGGAGAAGGTTATCATTACTTCTTGCTTGTTCCAGGCATTTATAAACGTTTCTCGAAGGTTGTAGATAATTGTAGACCATTCTAGATTCTACGATAGTGTTGTGACATATTACAATGGATTCGGAAAATGCGCTATTCTTTCTGCTTGCCATTCCGTGACAATATTTAAAATATAACTAAAAGTTTAATGTGATTTAATATATATATGATTTGGTCGTTCATATTAATGGATTTTCTAATCTTTAATACATCTTAATTATTTAGTCAATTACATATTCCATTTTTATGTATGATGCTAATTCCTGTATTCCGATTAAAAATGTGATATTTTTCAATACGGTGGATTGTGTATTCTGAAAATCCACTACTTTTTATGCCTCGCAAGTGTTCTTTGACTCTAATACTAAGACTACGTCTTATTTTATCTATATAAAATGCAGGACAATCACTACATTCAGAGATATATTCAGAGAATATAAACCAAAATGGTTTAATCCATCATATTATAGGTTTAACTTATCATCTACCAGAATGATTAATATTTTATCTATTTAATATTTTTTCTCTTTTCATTGACCTTTCATTTCACGAATTCAGGCCGTGAAAATTTCATAAGATCAAGCAATGTTTTCATTATTACTAAGATGCTAAAATATAATTCGTTCTGGAGAATCAAATTTCAGATATAATTTTCTTAAGTGTAATAAATTGATTCTAAATAATCGGCTGAAGTCGAACTATTATTTTAAGAAAGTCTGTCCACTCTCTCCGATCTTGTGCCGATTAAATTATATAAAAAAAATTCCTACGTAGTTCGGAGCATCATTCGTGGAACATCTGAAATAGCTTCACCAGGCATAGAATGTTTATCTTATCCAGTAGAATCAATGTTAGATAAAATTATATGTTGTATTAGCATATAAGGTTGGTTGCTGTATGATAATAATAGTACATAGTACATATCCACGACTCCTACGTATAATATCGTAACCCACAAATCGACGATTTTTAGTTTTTTGTCTATTTCATATGTATTTAATTATATCTTTATTTCCAAGAAAGAAAAAAAATATTTTGCAATAAATAACGTTTTTTTCGGACGTATTTTATCGTATTTCAAACAATCACATATTTTTTACGAATATATACTATCGTATGTAACACTTACGATAATTTGGGTTGGAAAATAACATAAGATGATTTTATCGTATGTGACACTTACGATAACATACGTTGGAAAATAATATAATATAATTATCGTATGTAACGCTTACGATAATATACGTGAGAAAATAACACAAGAAAATTATCGTATGTAACACTTATGTTACTTTACGTCGCGTCTTTTCCGAAGTAAAATGTTGTAAGTCATTTATACGATATTTTACGTCGCGTCTTTTCCAGAGTAAAATATCGTATGTGCATTTCAACAAAAACCTTTAATAATTTCGATTTTTTTGTGATTATTTATGAAACTACACTATAATGTAAAATATTGAAACGAAATTTCAAAAAAATTGGGCAATATTTAGATTTATACCGGACGAAAATATGTTCAAATCCTTCTCCTGTAAAATTGAATTTCGTGGGTTACGATATTATACGTAGGAGCGTATATCGAATGTGACGTATAGATGCAAAACTGCTACTATTCATATGGGTTCCATATGGATAGTGGCAGTTTTGCATCTATCCGCCACATATATAAAATTTATAACTCTGGTATTAATACCTACAACGTTTTGGTACATACCTTGGAACAACAAGGCATCAGTCACATATTGGTCAAAAAATAGTATTTTATATGAAAATTCTGACAGTAATTTTCTCTTTAAATCTGAGTTATAGGCATTTCAAAAGTGACATAGTAGTAGAATCAAAGTTATTTAAGACTTTAATAATACGTAATAATAATAGTTGGCAATATTGTTAGATATATATTGAGAGCAACTATTGATTTGATTACAAATATAATGTTATACATGTATTGTGCATCGTGACGAAATCTGTTATAATTTTATTCGATCATCTGTTACTTTATAACTCTAAATTATAAAAATAAATTTTTGTAAGAATTTAGATTCATGGGCGTTGAAATAAAAATTATAGTATGATATAAATGTCAGACGATACATAGTTCTGCCCAGCGCCGCTAGGAGCGATAAACCTAGGCCACTAGGACTAGCCGCGCGTGATGTCAAACTTCCCGCTTTCAAACTGCAGCTTTCTTCGTCAAGCTTCAACTGGACAGCATCTTTTACTCCGATTTCCATCTCCAGCATAAATTATAAAAGCATATTTCATGGTATCCTACTTTCAATAAATCAATTATTTTCAATTATGTACAACATTTTGTTCACGCCACTGCCTCAATATGTCCCGTTCCTCACTGTAGCCAAGATGAATATCGAATATTCGAACACGAAGAATGATTTGAAATATGCAGGCGGATCATCATCATCGTTGTATAGTCCCTCATAGTTCGGTGGGTGTGACTATACCTGGCCCGGAACGCACGATTTTATCTGTGAATAAATAGTTTTTTTCATATTTTCATTCTATTTTCATTCTATGTTTTTAATTATCTAAAAAACAGTTTATGCTGGAGGGAGATGAATGGTGAATGGACTTTTGCAGGTCTCCTTGCCGGGTCGCCCTTTACACGATACGGCATCGAGATGGCCTTTGAAGAAAAAGTTTTCAACCTGGCGACTTGTGAGTAGGACCGATTTGGGGGCTTTCGCTGATAAAACGGTCCTGGGAATGTGTTGGGTGTCCATTCCATTCACTGGGAATATATAGTGTTATAGTGAATATTATGTTTTAAGTGTTAAACTATAGTAATTGGATCTCATAGCCCTAAAACAATATTAGAAATAATAATCCTTCCGAGTATAATCATGTTATCAGACATGTTTCTACCAGATATACTCCTAAGTGTGAGATCTGACTTGATCAAAAGTCACAACTGCAACATTGCAATCCGCCGTTAGGTCGCCGCGCCTATAATAGTGCGATATATTTATTTCAATCCAAATATACATGAATCATTTTATCCTGACCGCAGGAAGTGGTGCTCTGCCAACTCGGTGTAATCTTGAGCACAAGCGCTCAGCTACTCCAGATCATCGTGATTCGGTCTTGCGAAACCATCTCTCACATTGTAGTGCGCTCCTGGTATCCCACTCGGTATCTCTCGAGCCTATTACTGGATCAACGTTACGACGACGGGCTTGAAGATACTTTACATTTTATTTGATATTTTATATTTGGATATGAGTCAAACACTGTTGGGTTGGTGCAAAAATGTGCGTATATAGTTTTTAAAATATTACATTGTATAAAAAGACGTAGTGCGCACACGTCTGTCTAATGTTTTTTACAATTAAGGAATATAAATATAGTTTTAGATCTAGATCAGACTAATCTAGATCTAGAATCGGTCGCTTACCCAGGACCGTTTTATAAGCGAAGGCTCCCATATCGTTCCTAGTCATTTGCCATCAGGCTGGATTTTTTTAATGTTACATGGCAACCATGCTATGCCGCAATGCAGCACACGTATGTATGACTGTAATTAATATGCTGTGGGACTACAGTGGTAAGGCATATTCATCTCGCAGGGATGATTTCGAAATTCAAAAAAATATATAATGGGTATATGAAATCTACCAGTTGTTATGAAGTGAGATATACGTAAAGTATTGTGGAAGGTGAGAGACATGACAGATGAGAGCATCAAATGAGATAAAATATATTATATGGATCAATAAATTAAAACTTTGAAAAAGATATTTTTAATAAAAATGCGTAAGAATTTTACCATCACCAGTGACACCATCTGTCGTCGTACGTTGATTTGTGCATCTATTTTAATGATAGTTTAAGGCTTAAATTATGGGAGCACGGGCTTACATTTTACCGTCCGACAATTTATTTTTTTATTATATTTGGCCAAGACACAAACCACTTTAATTGATTCTCGAACATGAAACATTATATCTATTTATACTAGTAAATTATTTTAAATTATTTTTTTGATATTTTATACTTTTAAATTATATTTAATAACACATTCATGATCTAATTTTTTTACTTTGTGTTTTTTATTTTGAATCGGATCTTGCACACTCAATCTGGTTACGATGGAATAAAATTTTCATTATTATAATTTTTCTATATTATTTAATTAGCGAGACTCCATAATCGGTTTGTAAACAGTATGCACGTGTGATTATTTTGATAAATTATAATTCAAATATTAAAAAGGAGATCTACTATTTCACCGTGTGATTTATTTTCTGGCAAGCAATTAAAAAAATATACACCTCAATTTATTAATTTTTTATTTATTTTTTATTTATTCAATTTATTAATTTACTAATTATTTCACCAAATACATGATTTTTTGCAGCACAAATATAGATTTGAATGTCTGTTTGTTCCCGAAAACGTTTATTTCAGAAGAACATGTAAATGGGTAATAACTGTGATAGTTAATGGTTAGATAAATATTTTTCGCTTCCTTGTGACCATCGATGAAACGGATAACGTCTTGCTTTTAATATATTACACATTACATTACAGTATTCGGAAAAAAACATCTTCCAACTCAAATTATTCACGGATGTTAGTCGCACTTTACGTTTCAGAAGAAAATCTTGGATAATTCAATTAATAAGCGTTGTTTACGTGAGTGAGTGTTCGAGTATAAAAAAAGCATCTCATTACTAAAAGTGTTTCGCATCCTTCTAGAACAGGGATGGCGAACCATTCGGCAGTAGTTATTTTCATTCAAAAACTGTGTCCATCATAACAAAAATTGCGATCACATAATACGCCTTGTTTTCATGCACTAATTTAAAATTTGAACTCTTACAAAAGACTCGAAGAGGAAACTAAATATTTTTGAAAAAAATATATATGAGCCAGTTAATTCAGTGAAACATTCACAACAATTCAGAGTTAAAAACCTATAAAAATCATGATTTAGCTAGTGTGCTAAAAGGGTAAGATAATACTTAGCAATATTCATCCAGAGATCCAAGGGCATGGTTTCTGCCTGGAGGATCAGAATTTCTGAACTTGATTAAAAAGCAGAACAAATATTGAAAAAATTCTTCAACGTATAAAACATACATTGATACTATTATATCCCAACGCCACCTCATTATAAAATTTTGTTCGAAAATTCTATACCTACTCGCGTTTATCACACCTTTAAAAAAAAAGTTTTTGTGTTAAGAATGACATATTTTTGTACATCATTAGTTTTACTATGGACTTAAAGATCATATATGTATTTGTTTGACTTTCTGTTATACTTTTTATAATGATGAGTGGTAAACTTTTATATTTCATACATTTTTCTTCAAACTGAGTACAAAAATATACCTATTTAAATGTGATGGATTAGAAATATGACCTAAATAATGATATTTTGTCATTTCGATAAGCAGTAGTGCTTTTAATGCTAATAGAACTATTTGAATTAGAAGTACTATTTGAACTGAGAAGAAAAACAAAAAAAAATTATGCCCCATTATTTCCAAATTCATATATTGCACTATCGTCTAGCAGTTAAGATGCAATATGCTATTGTGCTTACGTTACACATCTTATCACATTCACTCACCATTGCTCAGGCTACATAGATTCGATTATTATCGACAAATTAATGCAGTATATTTGAAAATATATTTCATGACGGCTTGATTGCATTTTAGAAAAACCTGATATTGTTTTATGATTCAAAGTGTGTTTAATGGCTTAATTGAAATTTATCAATTAAATTGTAATTGATTTTTCCATTTTAACGTTGTTAATCATCAATATTGTTTACATTATTCATGTCAACAATCCTAGTGGCGAAAATTATATTTTTTTGGTTTATGACATTAATGGGATTTATTGGAGTTCAAAAATTCATTATAAGATATCAAAAAGACATTCAGGTAGTACGCTAAGTGTTAAATTTTGTTTGAGTATTCTCTTTTATGTTAACTTATTTTCCTTAGTATTTCGAATATCAAAAATTGCTAGTTAAACTTTTACACAGATGAGGAACAAAATAATACATTATTTTCGTTATCTATGCGAAACAAAAGACTGTACATTTATTGTTTTAATAATTTTGAAAAGGTTAGCATTAAATAGGTACCTACCTACTTAGAAACATCATACGATTTTATTTAAAGCTAAATAAATTATTATAAGATCAAGAATAACTATGAAGTAGATGTAGCTGTGTCGATAATAATTAATATGGAAGCTGATGTGAAATTGTTCGTGAGGGGAGGGGGTGGGCTTGTGGGTACACGTTTACTCCAGGGCCGAGGAAGAGGGCGACAATATGATGTACCAACCACATCGCGGATGCTAAAGGCACTCTCATCGCAACTGTTCTCAGAATTGGGAGGCCGCTAGGAGGGCGGAAGAGAATCGTCAGCGACAAGATGTAACGTTAATAATGATGGGATCGACTGGAGAAGTAACCACGTACAGATTAAGTATTCAAAATTAAAGGTTTAACAATTTATTAACATTTCGTTAGGTTATATAAACATTCACCAAAAGCATTCGATCATTTCCTATTAATCTGGAAAAAAACTTAACGCACCCGAAGAAAAAAGCATTCTCTGTTTGGGCGTTCGCGGGTATATAAGGCGCCGTACACGGCCAAACGGAAGCTTTGACAGGATGTATTAAACGTGAGCCACAAAAGTGAACCATTTATTTATTAAATTCTTGAGCGTTTACAATGCGGTGAGTCCTTGTTTATCCTGGTGTTAATAATCTTTCCGAATTACCTTTATATTCTAATCCAATTGCAGCAAATAAATAGCAATATTTTTTTTAATGATCATTACCAATTAAAACAAATTTGATTCAAATAATCTAGTTAGGGGATGTTTTTCTAGAGGTATACATTTAAAATAAAATAAAACACATAAAAACGTGGTACCGGCCACGGTATTGGTTTTATTGGAAAAATAATTTTAAGCTATTTGTAGAAAGTTTAAAACCTATATTTTATGTACATTTTTAAAATAATATGTATATATTTTAATATACAGGTACATCATTGAAATAAGTACTGCAATATATGAACCATATAAATGCAAAATCCAAAAACAATTGAATATAACTAATTTTTTAATTATGAAACTTTACATAGAAGAAATCAATGAAACTTCGTTGAAGTATTTGTTTTTGATTTTTTATTCACTGCATTCTTAACAATTTTGACACCCGTGGGTAAGTTGAGTAGAAGCATATAATAATAAAAAGTTTATTTGTATGAAATTAAAAATATTGTAATAAGCGTAAAAGAAGGGATTTTAAATCTACTAGCTCACTTACTTACAATGTAACAATGTTTGTTTTTAAAAATACAAACTCGAAATAGATGCATTGTTGTCTGCGATGCGACAAACCATACCTTACAGTAAGCAGAATCGTTATTGACAATTAAACGTCTCATGTTAAATTCGACCCTTAGAAAGAAAATGAAGTTATTCAATAAACGCATTTATTCTGAGTTGAAACCATACAAAATACACTTTCTAAATATAGGAGAATCCGGCAGGGAATGTGAGATAATCCGAGCAAGGAAGACATCTCTGCGAGAACAAAGATTGCTCAAGTTACACAGATCTGGTCAGGTTTCTGCTCTGTCTACCTTCCTCAGTCGAAGGGCCAAAATGTAACGCCAGTCGCTTGTGCTCACTAGAATATGTAGTATTTACGGAAATAAAATGTTGCATCCTTGTTCACACAGTACAAATAGATTCAACCCCTAAGGACAAATCATTTTTATTTTTCTTTAAGTTTGAGGAAAAGTTTTGCGAACCCTGTTCCTATCTACAGGTTATCTCTTAAAGAATTAACATCATTTTCAACGCATTACGATGAAAAATATACATAACATAAGAAGAGATGTTTATACTCAAGAAAAATACTTTTGCAAGAGAGGATTGTAAAAAACTTTTAATAGGCAATTAAACTAGCAATCGCTAGATACGAGTATATATTGTTTCCCTTAACTCTCGATAAATCGACTCTCTTTCATCTCATCTTTCGAAAAACAAATCTATTTTAACGAAGCTTTTATTTCAGCAACATGATTTCCGATCATACCGAACAGAATTAACGACCCATTATAAAAGAATAATAAACAGCCCATTAAAAAGTCCAAGACGAACCGTTTTTTCACAAAAATTATGAAAGATTTTAAAGATCTCCGTGAAATTAATCATTTCGAAAAATAAAGCGCTAATTGAGCGCCATTGTCGCCGGCCAATGGGAGGCGAGGATTCCTCGCGGTCCGTCCGTCTCGAAAATAGATGTTAACTTTTACCAGCGCTTGTGACTCGGTCTAAATGTGTCTTGTCTCCGTGTCGATTCCTGAGGACTTGTGGCATTCTTCGTGGACTTCTGAAGACCGCCCGCCAGATGGCGAACTGTCTCTACTCTCTTTCGATTTATTGTGTTTATTTACGGGCTGTTTTCAACCGACACGCCGTGCCGTCTATTACCAGCGTGGATCAACACCAATACGTCATCACTTCAAAATACAATACCGGAAATACGTATCGGTATATATCGACTGCTTGGCGCTAATTAACGTGACACTGATATTAAATTAATCGTGATTCCGTGAGGTACATGAAACAGGAAAACCGTGAATATTTAAAATCTGCCGCACAAAATTATCCAAGTGATGATTCCTCAAATAACAGTAAACAAGGTACTGACTAATATTTTAGTAAAAAGTGCTAGTAAACTATTCTAAATTTTCCAATCAAGTTTTGGAAACCAATAATTATTTTGATATTAATTAACAAGGGTTTATAAATGTAAATTAAAATTCTTAATAGTAAATATATATTATACATAGCCAAATCATTTTTGAAAATAGTTAAAATTCTTTTTCACAATAGTTTCTACTTAATTATTCAACATCCTTGTTTTCGATTATGTCTACTTCAAATATTAATTTAATTGTAAGTTGTATCCTGGCGAAAGGACCATTGGCCCCGAAAAATGTTGATTATAATAATAATAAATAGTGGTTTTAAACAAAGTAATTTCTTCTTCAATAACAGCGAAAGTGTATTTTCTTTATTAAAAATAATTAAAAGTTTATAATGAGATTGCAATTGATCAAAAAAATTTTTTTTCTTAACTCATATTCTGCATGTTTAACACAAAAATTAAAACGGTTTATTTTAAATTTTATATTAATATAGATTACTTGCACATAAATAATTATATAATAACTAGCAGTGTGTATGTTAATCGTGGGACATAATAATTGCCAGATTCTGAAGATGAAAATTCATGATAAGAAAACCATTTTTTTAATTTACTTTATTTGCTTAAGCCTAAAACTAAATATAATTTTTTTGGGACGTCATACTCTAATAATTATTCGTAATGTTCTTTATCTCTTCTTCTTGTGCTGGGTTCTTCCAATAAAAGATTGTGTGGTTAACTCGAAATTAATTGGAGGTTACAATACGGTTTACAGAGATGACAATGACAACAGCGATCTGTCTCGATACAATGCAAAAAATCCCTCTCTCGACGGGCGCGCGACCTTATAAAACGTTCGCTCTCTCTTTCACGCCCTGTCTCTTTCATGCCTCGCGACATGCATCCCTCAGATCTATTACATTATCTAAAGTTGTAATTCCAGCGTCATTCCAGCAAGTTACGGACTTCACGGACTGAAAGACAGAACACAACAATATAATATTTAGAAAGATTACACACACAAAAACGGTACTCGTAGCCCTGTCGACATAGCACGTTCTGGGTGTTATTTCCGTTGAACGACAGTAAATTTATGTGATTTAATCAAACCTGGGTGATTTAGTATACTTTTCACTCAGTAATTGGACCTCTTGGTCTGTCGTAAAAAACAACTTCCACTCCATGCAAAACCAATTAATCTACATCTTATTAAGAGGTTACGCTACCTTGGCGTTCCGAAAAATATAGGCTTTTTTAACGCAGTCATTAAATATAATAAAATAATCTTTATTTTACACACATATAAAGTATTTTTATGAAAGCAATGTTAAAAAATTAAAAAATGGCGGAGAAGTGAGCCGATTTCTTGATAAGAAGGGTAATAGTTGTAGTGTGACGTAGAGAATATTTTTTTTTGTAGAAAAGACAGCTGTTTGAAAAAAGTACTCATATTTGCCTTGAAATTCTGAGTTTACAAAATATATAATTTTTGAATATGATAACCAATCAAAAAAAGCCTACGTTATGCTTTAGATAATATTATGAAAAATAACTGATGTAAATTTCAAACAAATTGGTTACGTAGATCGGGAGATATCGTGTACTCAGTTTTGAAAAAAATGGTTTTGAGAAAAAAAAAAATACGCGTCAGCGACTTAAAATCGAATATTTTTTTAATTACCTTTAATATGCGATGCCTAGACCATACGTGAGGTCTTCTAGTGCTGTTGTGATGTATTTTGCTTTCTTTTGAGCTGCACTTTTCAATTTCCTAGCCTCTTTAGTCTCCTGTTGAGCTCATATGTTGGCTATGGATATTCGTTGAGAATCCAAGTTTTCAGTTAATTGCAGCGCGCTTGGGCCAATTTAGATGTTTGATAATTCCATCATATGTAATACACTAGTATAGTCATCATAATACTGATAATACTAATAATACTTATACTAGTTGTAATATAAGATACAATTTTAACATTTTTTGTACCACGGTTATGTACTTTTGGAGCCATTAACTAAATAAGAGCGTTTAGACTTTCATTGTTATTTTGTTTGTGTCCTTCTAACAAACGTCCTAATAAATCAGCATCAGTTAACCTATTGTATACCAAATTACTTACTTACATCCAAACTCCTCTAAAAAAACTAAATTATATCCCTTGTTAAAAGGCTTTAAATCCTCATTATGGTTTAATCGCTACCTGAGTTTTGAGCCAACTCTGATCCGCTCACTGCTAATTACTACAACACTAATATTGGGAATTTTTGAATACTTAAAAGCTTAAAATATTTTTAAAGGTATAAACCAAAAAAATCTTTTTTTGTTGAAAATTTCAAGGTGGCGTAACCTCTTAAATATAATGAATTGTAAGCAAGAAATAATAATACAACTTCTATTTTCTAGAAAATAATTTAATTGCAATGTTTTACTGTAAAATGTATTACATATAATTATTTCAATACATCTTATATCGCTGACGTATTTAATTATATTAAAATACTAGCTGTTCGTACCCTGCGTTCCACGGGTTAAGGATTAAGTTGTAAATAAATTTGTGGCGGGAAATAAAGGCTCGATTGGAACTGTACAGATTTGCATCGAACATATATCAGGAGGAAGGGATTGGGTAAAAGAATGGTGGGGGAAATGTCGCCTATGTTTCCCGCCGAGTCCTAAAAAATAAGTTTCCAAATTTAGAGTCCGATTGGTCGAACGAACGTCTTTTACCCCTTCCCTCCCCCTGATATATTTTCGATGCGAATTCGAATTTGCATCGAAAATATATCAGGGGGAGGGAAGGGTTAAAAGAATAGGGAGAAATGTCACCTATGTTACCCGCCGGGTCCTAAAGCATAAGTATGCAAAGTTTGAATCCAATCGGATAAACGGTGTAGATTTGTACAGAGAACAAACAGATAGACATTGAGTTTTATAGGTATAGATATCACGATCTGATTTAATGTCGTTAGAATAATAACGAATTTATCAGTAATTTACTTTAGTTTTTACTTAAGTTCATCTTTTTGTAAGATACATTATAATGAGTAACATCAATTCAATTTATTTGATGTTCTAAAAAATTATTTTTAGGTTTTCATGAATCATAAAATGAGTCAATCTTTTTTTTCAAATTTTTCGATAGTATTATTATTAATAAATGAAACTCACGTACGTGTGTAAAATAAATCTTTTTTTTTCAAATTTCTCGATAGTATTATTAATAAATGAAATTCGCGTACCACCCGTAAAATATAAACAACTAGTCTTTTTAGTCTAGCTAGTGTAAAAAAATGTACTAAAGATGTTTGTAAAGATCTATAAACCACTTACACGGATAATAGTTTTGCCAATAAAATAATAAACAAAAGAAAAACCTTTGTAATAGGTCCAATAATTATTATAATCAGAAGGTTTAAATTCAGCCCATAAACGGGGATAGGATACAACTACCCCATCATAGTAGGAATCTACTAGGAATATCACATCTAAGGATTCGAAGCCAGGAGGCCATAAAATTTCATCGGTGCCTTTGGAAAACATTGGTCTGGCTCGTAAAAAGTGCCTATGATCGTTTCTTAGTCAGATCGCGTTCTCGAATAAAACTAAAGTCCTATTCAGGGTCGATAGCCGAATTAAATTTAATCCCTTTCTCGATTGAATGGACAAGATGAAGTATTCTTAATCACGTGAAAAACTCGCTTCTATCTCTTCTTATTTATAGTTTCCTGATACATTCGTTTTGCACTCGGGCGATTTGTTCGGCCGGATTAGACTCGTTTGGAAGACCTTTGGGTAGGAGAGACTGCAGACCCGACTTAATCGTGAGATCTTTACGCTTTTGGACTCACTTGTATTTTAAAATGTATTTTTGAGAAATTATAAATAATGTACAGTTGTTTACAATTTTATTTTTATTTTTCAAATAGTTTTCAAATCATTTTATAATTGCTGAATGCTTGTCGATTTCAAATGTATATGATTGTTAAATCAAAGTGAATGTTATGTGAACTCTTCCACCTAATAGTTCACGTGCAGCTACTTAAATTGCACTTTTTTCTATTTGTTACTTACCTACCATTATGCCGTTTCCCCGTGGAAGTAGGCAGAGAGGATAGAGCTCCACACCATTCTTTCCTGACATACAACTCTCGCCTCATCCACTTTCATACATTTTGGCATGCACGGTTGTTGAAGCTTTTAACGAGAACCCGTCTTCCAGTATCTGGTCAATCTGGTCATGACACGTCTTCCGCGGTCACTCTCTCTTTCTGGCGCTATCAACACTTGCATTATATAGTGTTCATTCGCTCAACATGCCCAAACCATCTAATCGACCCTTTTTTAATTCTATTAATTATATTTTAATCAGTTTTACATTAATTCCTTATATCTTCATTCATTACTCTTATCATAAATGGATTTGCCACCCATGCGTCTAAGGAATCTCATCTCCACTGCATTCAGTCAACGTTCGATCCTCTTTTGCCATTTGCCAATGGCATGTGCCAATGGCAATGAATTGTCAATGACTATTTCTATTTACTTTTACTGGATATATTAGAAACACTCTTAAGGCACCAATCAGTATTAATTATTTATTGAAAAATATTTTTAATGTAAAATCAAAACTACCACATGGGGATCTGTATTCCTTTACATTATTTTGTATTTCCGTACATAGTTGTGGAAATGCAAATATACCTCCCCAATATTCGTATAAGTAGTAATACTATTGTCCTACTCCAATTTCTATCTTTGAATATTTCAAAAGACATTGACATTTGATATTTAATAAGTGTCATTTAAAATGATTACCGAAATCAATTCAATTAAATAAAAGATTTCCAAAAATCCAAAATTATACTATATCCAGGTTCCGTGTCTACCAGACGCGTTGAAATATTTTCATACAACTTAGTAAGTTGTATGAAAGAAACATTAAAAATTTGAAAAATCCAAAAAGTTATTAATTTTTTTAACGAAAATTTTGATAGATCTTCTTGACCATCGCCATGATTCTGCTTGCAAATTTTCAGCTCGATTGGATTACGGGAAAAGGGTTAAAAATCGATCCAAAGTTTTTTCGTCAAGCAAGCACACGCCACGAGTTAATATAAAGGGAGTAATGAATTAGACTAGGATCCGAACGTCACCTGAGATATTTTGTTCAAATATGCAGATAAATAAATATATAGTAAATATCGATAAACTCAACAATAAAAAAACTCTAAGAAAAAATATAATTACAACTTAAATTTTTAAATTATTGATAAATATATTTTCATATCGTTTTATTTTGTTGATAATCGACGAAATAGCAATTTATTACTAGTAAAAACTTACCCCATTTGTTGTTACGGATGTATTCTATTTCCAGATCATTTTCAATGTTGCTGGAATTTTTAAAATGACAAACTCAAATCGGTTAACGTCATTATAATGATTGGAAACAGCTTCTCATTTGGAAGGAATTTCAAAAGCAGCGCTCGCCAAATGCGTGGAACGAACAGGCAAGCAGAAAGTTTAAACATGCGTGACCTTTCTAAATCGATACTAACTATCTTTAGCCGCAGAATAACACCTTAGTCAAAGATTCTCAACATTGGGATGTATTATCGGGAATGTGTTGATTTTTTATTTTCACTTAACCTAACTTTGCACTGAACACACATTAAGTTGTTTTATTGCTACATCTTATCTCTAATATTTGTATATTATTTTTCTTTGAATGTAAGAAACCACGCTATAGTTACGGAATATTTATGAAATTATTAATTTTTTAAATATGCTCTATTTTTCAGGAGCTATTTGCATATTCAAAATGACGCCACGAATATGAATAAAAAATTTTGCGGGATTGTGGCAAAAGTTTAAATTAGTTTAGCGTCTTTTTATTTCGTTTAATAGAAATTACAACATAAAATAAATAAAACAAGAGTGATGTTTTTGATACGGTTAAATAATATTGATAATTTTAGTGTTGCAAATTATTGAGAATCTTATTCTTGGCAAGAATAGAAAACAAGCTCTTAAGCAATTACAAACAGCATTACATAATGTTTTATACTACGGGTCTAAAATTATTAACTTATTTACTGCTTAGTAAAATATTCCTTCGTAGAGAAAATGCTCGCAAGATAGAAAAAGTCTGAGATTTAAAAAAATATTTTAATTCTTTCGAGAAACATCCGTGAAAAATATAAATAAAGGTGAAGATAATTTTGGTTGATCTAGAAGATTCTCTGTTGATAGTTGATCCAGGCATATTTAAAATAGTTCGTAAAATATAGTATTTTTACAAGGCGTATTGTGATTAGAAAAGATATAGTGATGGTCAAAGGGTGAGTATACCAATTCCATCCAGGATTGCATTTGATATTTTTAATTGTATTTGTTGTGTTTCTCAAGGGATTATCTATTTTTAAAATGAAAATCCCAATAATATTAATTTCGTTGCCTGTCTGTCCATAACTTCCTATATCGTGACGAGATGGGTTACAGATAATACCAATTAAAAAATAACTTAAAATACTTTCGGTGTTCATGTATACGACGCGATGTATTTTAGAGCAGTAACGAGCAGCAAGCTGTTACTGTGAATAGATACTCACGATTGGTATATTCACTTTAGTTTACTGATAAAGCAACTTTAACATGACTGCAATTTAAATATAAATTATATAAAATTACAAAGGAAAACGCGTGTGGCTGAAAAAACAACCGAATAAGGATGGTCCTTGAAATCATCTGAAACCTCCATTAGGGCCAATTGTCCTTATGTGTGCATTGATACACTTATATAAAATGTCAATATATGAAATTATTAATACAGCAGGGATTTTTTTTCCTCTTTTTTAATATTATTATTGTTATGTTATAAAGAACGATTTCCAATTCTTCACATCTCTCATTATTTGTCTTTTACTTTACCTTCTGTCTTATTATTTACCTAAATTACATCGTTGAGGTACATAATGACAATTATGTAAGAATTATGAAAGAAAAATTATGTAAGAATTTGTCTTATCTATTCTTAGATTTTCAATGAGCTGTCATTTCCATGGTATCAGATAAAATTAAATAACAACTATTAAAGCCAAAAATTATCTTTGTTATTCAAATTATTTTTCTGCCTTCCATGAAATGAAAGACATGTTAGTTCTTTTTAACTGATATTAATTTGTAAAAGTTGACGTCACAGTCATAGCAGCTGTTAACAACACGTTAACATAAATAATAGTTATGTATTATTTACAAATTAATTTTAAAACACACTGTTACTTTGATAATTACCTCCATTTCACACATGCAACCCCGATACACATGGCCGTGTAGCCGAGCAACATAAATATGAGGCGATCTTTATTTACCCTTTCCTTACACAAGCCGCCGAATGCAATCTGGCGCGCTGCTTTCGTGTACTACCTATTCCTGTGCACTTCTGGGCTCCTGCTCGCTAGCTGGCATTCCAATCGGTTCGCTCGTCCAAACACGTTCGGGGATGCGATGTATTGTGTGCTGGCAAAAGGCAAGTGCTGCGATAGCTAATTTATTTTTCTCCTCCTGATCATGATCTCCGGGTACAAGGGGCGCATAGTTCGGTGGGGCAATTTAACCGTATCCGTTGTTTATTTATTGCCACTCACCATCATTCATTATTATATATCATTTTATTCGCTAGAACTATTTATTGTTTAAGATTTCTTTCATGAAATAAAAATAAGTGTATCATCTCGATGGCGTTAGTTACAGACATTGTTACAGAGAGAATTATGCTTTATATAACTTTTTAAACCTCAATATTATTTTATACCTATCTCATCATTGTTTGCGCCATCTGGTATCGTTAGAATTATATATTTTGATAATAAGATAATTAATTATTACAAAGTTATTTTTGGTAATGAACTATAAAATATAGGTAATTATTATCATTTTAAACAATTTTTATTAAATCAATTAGAAAAGACATACATAAAAAAATCCAAATCCATTCCAAATCCATTCCCGGATAGAATGTGAGGTCCGTGGTTCGAGTCCCGGCGGCATTTAAATATTTTTTCATTAATTTGATTTGTTCTATATGTCTTTTCTAATTGATTTAATAAAAATGGTTTAATAATTCATAGAACTTTGTTCTGTAATTGCAACTTCACACTAAGAATGTATTGTTTCATTTAATATATTATCATTTTCGTATAAATATATTAGGTCCTTACATATGAAATTGGCGTTTAGTATGGGAGGAACATAAAGCCGATTTTTTTTTTATTATAATATATTTATTTAATCAAAGTATGTACCATTGCTATCTATGCACTTTTGCCATCTCATAGGTAGTTCATCGATCCCTTTACTAAAAAAACCATTCGGACGGGAATAAAAAAAATCTTTGAAGGCGGTTTGGACTGCCCCATCGAAGTTGAATTTTTTCCTTTGCAAGAAGTTATCCAAATTTCGAAAAAAATGGTAATCTCTTGGGGCAAGGTCCGGAGAGTACGGTGGATGTCTTAGACATTCCAAATGAAGCTCCTCTAATTTGGTAGCCGTCTGTTGTGCAGTGTGTGGTCTAGCGTTATCATGAAGCAGCAGTGGCCTAGAGCGATTAACCAGCCTCGGTTGTTTAGCAGCTAGCTTTTCCATCATGGTTTGCAGTTGCTGACAATAGACATCTGCCGTAATCGTCTGGCCAGATTTAAGAAAGCTGTAGTGAACGACACTAGCACTAGTCCACCAAACGCTCACAAGTAACTTTTTTGGAGTCAATTTTCGCTTGGGGCATGGTTTGGCTGGTTCGGCAGGGTTCGGCCATTGCGATGAGCGCTTCCGATTATCGTACAGGATCCACTTTTCATCACAGGTAATGATTCGATTTAAAATCCCTTCATTATTGTGCCGGTTGAGTAATGCAACGCAGCAGTCAACGCGCGTTTGTTGATTTGCTTCACTCAATTCGTGAGGTACCCACCTTTCAAGCTTTTTCACCTTACCAATTTGCTTCAAGTGGATTAAAACAGTTTTATCACTAACACCGCAGCCTGCAGCTAACTCGGATGTGGTTTGCAATGGATCCGCTTCCACAATAGCCTTCAATTCTTCATTATCAACTTTGGTCTCCGGCCGTCCACGGGGCTTGTTCTGCAGGTCGAAATTTCCAGAACGAAAACGTTGGAGCCAAAAACGCACTGTGTTTTCTTTTGCGGCACCGTCGCCATACACATCATTAATCCTTCGAGCCGTTTCTGCAGCACTGGTGCCATGGTGGAACTCGTACTCGCAAATAACGCGATATTTCAAGTTTTTCATTTTGTAAACTGAGTAACGCAAAAAAAAAAACAATTGAGGAAAAAACAAATGAATTATAATTTTCAAAACACAAATACATGAGTAAATAGCTGTATAAATTTGGATTTGGAATTCCTAACTAAAGAGAAGATATTTGAGATCAAATTTGCCAGTACGGCAAAACGCCAATTTCATATGTAAGGACCTATTATTTATCACTAACTTGAGAAAAGTAAACGCGTTAGTTTCGTGTCTAACGCTTTCTTTGTAAGCAAATTTAAAAAGCCATTGATAGGTTATACAAGAAATACGTATGTCAATTTTTTTGGAATAAGTCGCGACGGGTGCATCTTGTTTCCCAAAAGAACTCTAAAAGGGCACCGACTAGACCAGGGAGGTCAGAGACCCGTGTCTTCGTAACACCATAATTTCACATCTAAATCATGAGACGTCATGAAAAAACAAATCGCCATCCTTATGTACATAATTTATTGATAATAAATGAAGAATTTATGTTAAAATTTCATCGAGTAATTTAGAAGAATGTGGGCCATTATAATTTAATTAAAATAATTTCCTTGTTGTGTCGTTCTTTTTTCCTTCTTTTTCGGCGGTCTCTCTTTACAAGGATGGCACGCGGCTGAGGAGCCTTATTCTCGAAGTATGTGTAAGGCGTGCATACGAGGCATACTGCTTCTTTGTGTTAGTGTTTATACCCGTAAACACCAACACAATGAAACAATATGTGTCGGATTACACATACGAATTCAATTGTCTTTTTTATATAAAATTTACTATACACCCTGTGTGCCCTAGAAAAAGTACGGTAAATTTATGAAAAAAGAAAATAAAAGGACGTTATGATACTCGTATCTTTAAATTTGAAGAAAAATAATTTATAGGCTGATTCATTGGTGTCATTCTATCACCATTCATCCAAAAGGGCCCAGTAAAGATGAACGACTATCTAAAGACAATCCCAATTATAATCATTCCGTTGTCTGTCTGTTTGTCCGTCTGTCTATCGGTCTGTTCCCGTAACTTCGTGTAACGTCTGTAACTTCTTTATAGTAAATGTTTTTACGTTTTTTTTAGTAAAATAAATAACTACTTATTCCTTAGGAACGGACATGTAAAAGTACAGACATTTTTAACGGGTTACAGCTAGTAATATTTTGATAATGCGCAAATATATTTGGTGAAGGGGTTACGTCGTTTAGTATATTTTCAGCCACTATGCACTTGATTTCCAGCACTGGTGAGGAATTCAGTACTGTTGCAAGGAACCTGATGTGACACATTAGGTTTGGCCTTTGGTCTCTGCAGAGTACCACCCACATCACACGAAGAAGAGAATCCATTCTTCTGGATCTTTAAAAAGCTCACCATAGGCAGATCATGATTCCTTTGGTGTTAGGATTGCTGGTCTTTTATTTCCGAACGTCTCTGTAGACTTAGACAGAATCAATATCGACAACTTAAAGTTTTCGCATATCTCACAACACCTTTAAAATCTCCACTGGCTTAAATCCAGAAAGGATTGAGCATAAGTTTTGCTTCGCAATATTGAAGATTATTCACCAAATGGCCCCTCAATATATAAGCGATTTCTGCATTCCATTTGCCTCAAATAAATACAAAAGCTAGCACATCGTTCAGCGATAAAATTCATTACAAGAAGGTTAGTTGTAGTAAATCGCCATCACAAAACTATGTAACAGTGGCCTTGCTTTTGCTAGCTTTTGATGGCTGGAAGAAACTATCAAACAAAAAAACACAAACTGAGACAAATAACAGCTAAAGATGTACCTATTTAGATAATCATACAAACACTGTAAAATACCAACACTAATGTCTCCACTCTATGTATATAAGCACGTACTCTAAAACACTTAATTGTTCCGTTTTTGCGTATTATCTAGAGTATTAATAATAATAAGTAAGTTATTTAGCCAGTAAATTGTTTTGTAAAATAACGTTTACGTGTAGAGTGCCCTTGAGGTGAATTCTCACAAAAACGGTGCTATATAAATCACCCAAACATAAATAAACAAATACACCACCCTCGTCGTTGGTTTATACACAATATCTATGTCCAGCATGCACGCCACCCTGCGATCACCAGCTACCACAAGCAGTAGATCTTGTATGACAATTATAAACATGATAATATTACAAACCGGACAAAAGCATACGCAGCAATCATGCCTTTGCATCTTTCGAGAGATTACAAATTGTAAGGTAACTTACCGCCGCTATCTGCGACGGGTCCGCTTGATCCTGTCTCCTCCTGTTGGAATTCCAGTGCAAACTGCAAATGAAAAATGACGTTTCGCCGGGTTAGAGTGGCGCTGCATGCTCGCAATCTCCCTGGCGGGAATCTATATAGACGAGGAACCCGTTGTATCAACTTGGATTAAAGTAATCTTTCGTAAAAACCATAGACTTTTACGAACGCGGTTGTTGAAATGCAAAAATCGATGGTTTAAATGAAAGATTACTATAAAACCATTTATTTCAACCGACCCAAAGCGTTCAATCCTAAATTCATGGATGAGATGGATATGTGTGCATTATCACATGTACAGAATATTTACATAATATCTTTACAAATTATAAGCAATCAAGATTACTACATCTGACAAGAGTAATAAATAATTTTTATTTTAGATGTTAAGAGATCATCTTAGTATGACGTTTAAGTACTACGAACATGGATGTTACGACAGTCAGGGGAATAACACGTCACGTAGTACACAGAGATGTAGATAAAACATTTTATCTAAACTAACACTTAATTAAAATAAACATTAATATAAATGCACAATTTTAATTATTTTATAAATGACAATTTATTTAATGCAAACATATTTGGGTGGTCAATATCAGTACTGTTTTGTAGGTGTATCTAAAAGATTACTTTAAAATTTTCGCAATCAGTATTGTGCACTTACTTATATCTAGGGTTGGACGAAAATGCATTATTGATTTTTTTGTACCAATTTATAGAAAACCCCTCCCTACTCCACAATACAAATTTTATACAAATTTTCCTACTTTTTCAGAGAAAAAAACTGACTCTAAAAATGCGCTAATTTCGTATGTAGGGAAAGCCAAATTTCAAACACCTCTCCTGTAAAATTTATTTTCTGTAGATCTTTGTTTACGTAGGGACCATCGATATAACAATTTGATACCACCGTATATTAGGAAACTGACTGTAGATGTGGTGGTAATAAAATGGTAAAGCGCTGGCTCAGCACACGAAACGTACAAGGTTCAATACTCTTGTCTCCAGAATCTTTGTGAGTTTAAAAACATGTCCGGTATCGATATCAGTACCGGTAGAAATTAAAATAAATATGAAGTCAGAATATATCAAATGTTATTAAATTTATGAAATACAATTTTTGTATCAAATTCTACTAAGAATCTACTGAATACATATGTTATACCTATCCATATTTAAATTCCAACTGAAGTGTCACTTCATTGAAGTTTAATTTAATGTACGTATAATGTGTTTTTAATATTCAAAGTGTAAGGATAAATTTGCTTCGCACGGATATCACACACGCCTCAATTCGGAGAATATCTGAAGTACTTAAAATTTGTTTTACGACATTAGCGCTCATTCTGAGAGGGCTCGGCTTTTAAAGTCGCCGAGAAAAAATGTCGCGAACTTCCGCCGCCAAGAAATGATTCGCTAAATCGGTTCCCCGCTGATAAAGTTGTCTTCGAGCGGATTCCTGGCTGCATTAGCGCCCAGTGAAGGTATTAGCCCGGTGGGTCGACCGGGCCGGAAGCGACGGGGAAACTTTATCTGTCTATGTCGGTAATGCAGCGAACTAGCAAACTTTGCTTGATTGGATGCGGACACAAGTCTAACACACTAAAAGTAATCAATTTGCTTTTCAGACTTATAGACGCTAATTCCTGATTGCTAGGGGGAACACCACTAGTGTAGTCCACTTAAACCTTATATATTACTACCCGGATACCAGGGTGCCCAGTTTCGACTTCAAGTTGAAAAGCTTTTTTCCGTTTGATTTTGAAGTTTAAATTATTTGAAAGTTAGGGAAATAAAGGGAAGTAGGACATTGCTACAAGAAGTAATGACTTTCTAAGAAGCTGTTTGACCACTGTCTAAATATCAATTTGTGAGATACAAAAAAACTGTATAGGGGGAACCTTCATCCAGGTTGTGTACCAGGATAACTTGGGTAGCAACTAGTATGAGAAATTCCGGGTAGGAACATAATGGTTATGCTGTTCTTATCAAGATATATGAAAATTAGTTCATTCATAAAAAAAGCTTTTAGAAATATAATAATTAAAGGTAACATAACTGCCACTATCCCATTGACGAAAACAAAGGATGAGGTATTATTAATATTTTAATATTTAATCTACCGGTTTTGCGACGTACCTACCTCCTCGTTAGTGAAGTGGTTGTCTTGATGAATAGACGGGTGGGTACGTCTCGAAATTGTTGCGCTAAAAATCTCAGTAAGTTGTTATATACTAAAATAACTAATATTTTGTTAAATGATGACGTATTTGAAATTAATTATCGAGCAATTGTTATCGCTGTTTAATTTTTGATCCCGTCAACCGACGAATCAGAGATCTTATGAACGAATCCTTCAAGAGCGCGTGAGTTCGGTGCTTAAGCTGTGCCCCCACTTTTATATTTTTCTCGACCATGGTACCGCCAGCATGTGCGCTTAGCTTTGTAACCGAACTCTGTGATCTCTGATCAAAATATTGTGACGTAGCAACCTTTGTTCGTCACACCTCTTCGCGAAACCTCTGAAGAAATGAATTTATCGATCCCCGCACCAACGATCTGCACCAAAAATTGATTTCTAACCGCGTAGGTACCGCAAGCACTCTATGGAACAGAATAATGTCTTTGGTCTACTGCAGATAGTTTCACAGCGGTCGCGAATGGTGGGGACGAGATTACAAAATGGCGCATTCGGAATCTGACACTTCAGCATGCAAGATGTGAACTTTTTCTGTGAACCCTCGTATTAATAGGTAAGCTCATTCCGAGAGACGCAATTTGAAGTGGCATAAAGATAACATGTGAAATTACATGATTGGTTGTTAATAATGTCTTTCGTCTTAATAGAGGTTTTTTCCACGGGAGCGCTTCGCGCCATGGCCAGGTGACGCAGTATGGAGTGAAAGGTGAATCCATTGCAACGCCTGGGGGGCAGCTGCAGAGGTGATGTTCCGGTAATCATCTGCATCGGCCGCCCAAAGCCTCGGGGTGGGGTTGTTCTCTGGACCCTTAAGGGAGCAATCCTCCTCAGATGCGAGGCCAGCAAAATAAAGACCACGACTTGCCTGGTATTCAAATTCTCTCTAATAATCAATTTCACGCCTGGAGCGAGCTGCGTGTTATCTGACTCCGTAAATACAAGAACATGTGCATCAGGTCGAGCGGTTTTAGAAAAAAGGAACATTGCTAAGCACGTGCGGAAGCGGTGTTTGTGCCAGACTATTGTAGCTTCATTGTTTTAAATGTGATATAGTAATTTTGCCCAGATGTTCATTAATTTGCAGAATGTGAATACCACGCCCCGACACCTGCGCTGCGTCACCGCAAGTAGTATAAAAGTATTTAGTTCCACTGTCTTTTCCCTCCATGTATGACGCGGCCGCTAGCGCTGATGTCGAGGCGTGGTAAATTAAATTCGCCTCAATTTATTGTAAAGAAAAGGGTTTCAATGTGTAAAATTCCCAAAAACACTTCATAAAAAAAATTGTCACCTTCTGTGGCATTATTAAGTTCTGTTTAAAATTTATTTGAATAAATTCCCCTTCATCTAAATAATGTTTCGTTGTATTACCCTAGTCATTGAACTGTTGCAACTTAAAATAAGTTAAAGGGAGAGACAGCTGAAGTGCGATGTACACGACATTGGAAGTACCCTGAGTTTAAATTGTGGAAGTAAGGTGAGTCCGATTCTTCTCCGACTGAGCGAAGCTGGTGGCGACGAGGAGTTCTGTTGGGAGCAACAGAACTTCACGTCGTAATATATTATAGATGTCTCATTGAGACGAAATTATAAATTTTTTTATGGGAAAGTAAGGGATTATGACCTATGGACACCCAAAAAAGACTTCCATACCTACATTTTCATAAAAAAAATATAATTTCGTCTCTATGAGACATCTATAATATACCGAGATTAATGATGTCCCCTGGGATAAAATAAAGTACTGTGTTCTTCAAAAATTTGGATAAACTCTAACTATTCTGTAATCTCTCATTAACAATATCGTGAGTATTTATTTTTGCTTATCCCTCTAACTTTAATTGTTTGCCATTCATATACTGCCATTATAAGTATAGCGACACAATTCATAAAAGACCGGAAGAAGCCCTTGGAAAAGGAGAACTTCATGACCACCACCGCAACTCTCTATCAGATCTAAGAGCTTTAGAAGAGATTTTTTTATTTTAGTATTTTATCAGAAGGCTACATTTTATCAGAAGGCTACATTTTATATCTCACTTTCTCCCCTCGAATACAAAATCTGTATTTTAGAGAGAAGTAAAAACATACATTTCTAAATAATAATAATAATTAAGGACCTTTGTACTTTTATATGGAATGGATAGTGACTGAAACAATACGAAAACAGCTTAACGCATTTGAAATGTGGAGCTACAGATAAGATATGATAATAGAATAAACATAGGGTGATATGGATGCAAAGAAAATCCTTTAAATCATCCGTATCACGAGATATTGACGAAAAATAACAAATCCTTCAGATGACGAGATACAGCCTATCTGTAATGTCAAAATCAACAGTTAGGAGAGTCCACAGTTCAAAAATTCATGGTTCCATGAACCAAAAAGAATAATTGCCAATATGACAAGACAACCGAACAAGCAATCAAAGAAGAGTTGTCAAATTTTAGTCAGTTTAATAGTTCACCTATCGATGAGAGATTCTGATACTCTCGAAACTCGAGTAGTAAAATATAAAATTATGATTAATCTCAAGTAAAAATAACAAAGTTCATGTTTCCTACCAAATTTAATAATAATGAAGATATCTACAAGGTATCTAACATGACGTTTATGTTAGGTTAGGTAAGCAGCTTAATTAATAGCATTTGTTTTATTTGTTCAATTTTTTTCCAAAAGGAGGTCTTTTGTATATTTTAATTATGTATTTTTAAATGTTTAAGACAAGCTTTTAATATGGGGTAACGGCTTCACCACAAGAAGGTGAAGGAATTGCATATTAGTGTGAGAGGCTAATTGCAGAAATTTTTTTTGCAGAAAAAAAAAAAAAAAGCATTTGTTTTATTTGTTCAATTTTTTTCCAAAAGGAGGTCTTTTGTATATTTTAATTATTTATTTTTAAATGTTTAAGACAAGCTTTTAATATGGGGTAACGGCTTCACCACAAGAAGGTGAAGGAATTGCATATTAGTGTGAGAGGCTAATTGCAGAAATTACTGCGTATATTGCGCATCGGTACTTTTTAATCCCGCGGTATGATTATGTTAAATGTTATTTTTCAATATAACCATTTTTAATCAAATTAATAAATTTGTAATCGAAACATTTTACCGGTTTTTCATCGATGAATCTCGAAGCATTTGATGTTCAACAATAATGGAAAATTATTGATTTTAATCAAAATAATGTCCAAATCATGTTTAAAATGATTGAATAATATATAGTCATCCACTTTAAGTAAATGTTGAAAGTTTCAGAGATCTAGCTAGTCGAGAATCAAAGTCGCTTTCAAAAAGAAAGAACCTTTTTTTATTAGAAGAATTTGGAAGGAAATTGTGAGAATATGGGTAAAAGCAGATGGTAAGAATAATAAAGTAAAGTACACTATGAAAGACGCCGTGCTTAGTTAACATCTGCTAATCCTACTTTAATAAGTGTGTCACGTGTTTTTGTGAATTTCAGATAAAAATTAATAAAAAATTTAATAATTATTCGTACGAATTCCTCGAAACGTACTCCAAAATTACTCTCGACCATAAAACTCGAGTCAACGTTACGGCGGGAGCGGCTTTACGATACCTTAGCAGGTCGTCATAAAACAGGTTGTAGGGTTAACTTAATTTTCTACATTTCGCGTAGATTCCCATTTTCGTGTTCACCTGGCATCGGCTTGTATTTCGTGGGCACTTCAAACTTTACGACGAGTAAATAAAAGGACCTTAGAACTCGATAAACTATATCGCAAATGGGATCGGGAGTGCAGGGGATCGAGGGGCAAAGTTTATTTTTTAAACTAGGCGAATCGTACCGCGATTATGACCGTTTTCGAGTAACCCATATAATGCTTGACCCTTCGATACCCGCACAACGTAATAAACATTTGCAATTCAATTCATTATTTATAAGGTCGGGCCGAATTGTCGCGTCGGGTGATTTTATTCCCTCTTTATTTTATCGGAGCGCGAGAAAATCGCTCTTGGCATAATAATACGAGTCCACAAACTGCGCACTTATCTCAATCCCCAAAAGTCCAACCCACAATAACCGACATCAGTTATTACCTACATCTGGGCCGCAATAACCGTCCCGAAAGTTGTGGCGAACACCCGGACCGCTTGTGATACCCTGGTACTCCCGGCGGAGCGAGGGCTGCCCGGACCGCCGGGCCCCAGACCGTGGACGCGCCAGATATCTGAATAAATAATTCACCCCCCGCCGCGCTGCTCTCCTAATAACAATATTTGATTGCGGGTCAGTCGCGCCGCCAAATATTGAAAACGGATGAAAGTTATTAAAACTTACATGATTTATCGCTTTTTGTAGTCAATTCAAATTAAGGGAAACCGTATTTATTATGTTTTGAGTGTGACGATGCTGATTTATAGGTACAACCCCGTTTTACAGATTTGGCCTCACGGGAGCTTTACAGTGTTAAATAAGCGAGTCTCTAGATCTACTTCGGCTTTTAGAACCTGATGCTTGAAGGCAGCCTATCTTATATACTCAGCTCCGATACATCCAAATATATTTATATTCTGCGTACAACGTTCCCTCTAATTTTTAAATCCCTATGTATATAATAAAACCTTATATAAACTTGAATGGTCCAATGCACAATCCTAGAGAAATAACAAAAAACCTTAGCAGTCTTAGGCTGTTCATTTTTGTTTCATAACTTTGTATCATCTTCATTGCGTCTCTTTTCTTCTGCATGTAGACCTCCTCCAGGAATCACTGATCCTCGACTTTACCAGGCCTTCTCATCCGGCTGTCGCTTAATCAAGCTTGATGGGCCTTTATTTTTTCAACTAGTGCAAGGCCTCCGATCCAGGAACTTCTTACACATTTAATTTATGGTACATAAGCACACACATACCTTTGCCAAGAGGTAAGTGTCTTAAAATTATTTCCGTGGATATTTTCGCTTTGGACAAAATGTCCATGATTCTTTTGTCGTTAGACTAAACGTCCGTTGACCTTTTATGTTTTTATTTTCAAAAAACAAAAAAAATCACAGAAAATTTCAGTGGTTGCTGGATCAAATGCTGTAGTTCTTTTGTCATTGGACCAAATATCCGTGAACCTTTTGTCTTTGGATCAAATGTCCGTGAACCTTTTGTCATTGGACCAAATGTCCGTGATCCTTTTTTCATTGGACCAAATGTCCGTGAACCTTTTGTCATTGGACCAAATGTCCGTGAACCTTTTGTCGTTGGACCAAATGTCTGTGGAACGTTTTTCGTTGGACTAAATATCCGTGGACCTTTTGTCGTTGGAACAAATGCCCGTGGACCTTTCGTCATTGGTCCAGATGTCCGTTGACCTTTTGTCGTTGGAAATACGATCCGCGGACCTTTTGTCGTTCTCAAAAAATAAATAAAAAATTGATTAATTTTTTTTTAAATAACGATCATTACAGTAAGTTACGGACAGACAGACAGACAGCGAAATTATTCTTATTGGGATTATAAAACTTTATATAAGCATTATCAATGGCCTAATATTACATAAGATTTATTTCTCACATTTTTTTTAAATATTTGCGGTAATTGGCATAAAGGGTGAGAATGTCATTAAAATATATGTACACCCCAAGTAGCGAAATGTGTTACATTAAACATTTGATCCATCAAACAAGTTATAGAACAATTTACACTCGAAGCACTTACGGTACTTTTAGTACCATTACGGAATCCGGTTCACCTAAAACCCACCCACGCGTGTGATTCTTAAAGTGTCCCTTAAATTTCCATTCGAATGGAAGAAATATTTCGCTCCCTCGCGAGAGCCCCGTGCCATGTTCACAATGCCCGCACATCGGCAGCACAGTGGGAGCATGCTATTGACAAATGGACCGTATTCTTTCATACTCGGACGAACGACTTTAATGAAAGATATTCATCATATTGACAAATTCAAAACCCGAAAATAGAAGACCGACATTTAGCTCGGGCCCGCGCAATGAATCGTGATTGAGCAATGAGCGACATCGTACGAAAACATTTGTCAAGGGAGATGTTAGTTTTTTCCGATTTCACAGATCTTTAATTGTATCATTTATTTAACCGAGCATAACTATTTGTAAAAGCACAGAGATTCGAGGCTCACACCAAAAAAAAGATTCACCTGATGGACTTACAGTGATTGACGATAATAAAAGTGATGATTGATTCTAATCCAGTGAGATCTCTAGGTCTATCTTGCGGCTTTAGACGGGTTACGGTAATATTGGTTAATGCATATCTCAGCATCATTGACAATATAATTATTAAATCATGTTTTGAAATTGTATTGTTCTTTGTCCCGAAAATCCCTAATTCTATATATATAGTCTTTTGATATGATCAATTGTTATTTATTTATTTATCTTTTAAATGAACTTACTATTTCTGTTTGCTATATGTTATCTTGTCGTTTTATTCTTTTACCTTTTTATGTTTTTTCTTTGATATTTCCTAACAAAGTGTGATATGTGGAGGAGGTACAGTGAATGGATTGTTGCGGGCCTCTCCGGGTCCCGTTGCCCTTTACACGACGTGACACGGAGATGGCCTTCAGAGTAAAATATTGACAACCTGGCGACGTATGAGTAGGGCTGATATGGGAGCTTTCGCTCATAAAACGGTCCTGGGAAAGCGGTGGGTGTCCATTCACTGTTCTTTGTCCCCTCCTAATTCTGTCAATATTGCATCGCTTTGGTATTGATATTATCGCAAAACATATTTCTGCCCGATTGTTTGATTAACTCATTGAAATAGATGTTAAATGAATTTTTCCACTTTTACTCTACGCAATGCTTATATATTTTGTGCGTTGGCAAGCTGTGTGAAAATGTTTCGCAACATTTCATGGAAATATTTTACTAAGGGTCGTATTTTTTGAGTTTCAAGCATCCTTACAATCTAATGATTTCAAATATTATTATAACCTAATATGATCAAAGTATCATTAGAATTTTTTTTTTATATATTTTGAAGTCAAGAGTGATGGCATTATATACAAAATAATCTAAATCTTGGAAAGTCTGAATGCCAGAGAATGATTTTCATAGCTCCTAAAAATTCTAAAAAAAATTATCGTACATTTTTGGTAGATGAGAATAATCGTTCAATTTTTTTAAAAATATGGCATCAATTGTAATAATTTTTCTATTGATACTTTCCATTCAATTTGGTTTTGCAACAATTACTTAAATTGGGCATTTGAGCCATTTTTACGACGTCAGCGTCAATTAGTGTAGCAACTTAGCACATTCTCTGCAGGCTGGTCCAGTTGCTACTTATAACTATAACTATACTATAACTGATCTCGCCCATCCCAGAACTTCTCGACATTTGTGCTACTTACTACCTCCTGTGTCACTTTACTGAGTTGTCGCGACGGTCACCCTGACGAAGATTGATGAGAATATCTGAAAACTTACTTAATTAGTACGTAACAGATATTTGGACTAATTATTTTGAATTATAGCTATACTTATTTATAGATTACACGGTGTGCTACGGACAACCTTAAAATGATTTTTATTAACCCATAAAAAATGAGTCTAGTCACAATCATCATTTTCTCGAACTTTCTCTGTAGTACCGTAACATGAAATCAGATAGAATGGGAGCGCAAGAGAACGGACATTTTGGAAATGTAATACTGACGAGGGAAGCTCCACACATCATAGGCAGCTTACAGAAATAATGCCTCGGTCACAGAGGAAGTTAACATCGAGCAGCGTCTTTCTTCAACTCTATAGTTTCGAACGCTTGGATATTTTGGCAATGTAAATGGTGGATTAGGCTTTCAAACTGACCAACCGAAGACCGGTTTATTTTACTAGGCTAACCGATTATTAATTATTGTAATTTATAAAGCACATCTAAAAATATTGCATTTGTGTACCCTCCGTCCGTTAAAAGTTATACTTCTTTGGTATATACAAAATTCCACGTACCATGTTGTATATCTTCATTGGAACATAGAAATGCTCATGCGCAAGCCAGAATTTCCATCAATGACGGTTCCCCATCAACGGATAAAAATCTAAAATACACATTAATTTCATTAACATAGCGAATTGAACTTTGCCTGTACAAACGGAGAAAACAAAGAGTAAGATTATAATTTAATCACCATAATAGCACGTAATGATGTTATTAATATTTAAAGCATTAACTTTGTGGTTAGAGATAATAACAGAATGTTAGTAAACTTAGTAAAAACCACTTCCAGATTTACGGTCTACCGGTTTCGAGACGTACCCGTCTCTTCGTCAGGACCAACACCACACTACTACATTCACAACTCTATACACCCCAACCATAATATTTTCAAACTATCACCACTAATGTATGCAGTAGTGTTCACAAGAGATGTTTTTTTTTACCCCACCCATTTTAGACCCCGCCCCATCTCCCTCTCTCTCGTTAGATCCCTGAATTGTTCAGTAGTTCAATGGTTCATAATCAGTGCATGCTTGTCTCTGACAAGATTAACACGCATGTGAACAATAGTGGTGATAGTTTGACAATACTATAGTGTGTATAGTGTTGTGAATGTAGTAGTGTAGTGCTGGTGCTGACGAAGAGACGGGTACGTCTCGAAACCGGTAGACCGTAAATTTGGTAGTGGTTTTTACTAAGTTTACTAACATTCTGTTAACACGTAATGAATTTGATTACAGTTATGAAGACTACATCAGTAATTATAAAATTAACAACTGCACCCGGAGCATATTTAGTTTATATAAGTGACTTTTTAATTTTTTAAATTCAATAACAATTCTTATAAGTGATGACACTTATAAGAATTGTTATTATTTAAATATCACTCCGAAAGCCGCCATCTTAGCTTTTGATCGGCGAGTCGTGACTGCATGGCGTGGAAATATTGATCGGATGTGTGCGCAATTTAGTTGTAGCGTAAAATTTCACTCTGAATGCGTTTTAAGAAGTAGGTATAACTTCAAAAGTGATAAATCATACAATGTTATATTCTGGTAACAATATATGCAAGAAGCGTGAAAAAGGAACACTTCTTAGGAATGCGGGTTAACCATTGATTGAATTTGATCGAAATTAGTGACGACAGATCTTCCATTGTTCTGCTTCATTTATGGAGAGAGAGATCATGACGAAATATTCTTGGACATTTGGTCCTAAAGCAAAAGATTTACGACAAACGATCCACAGGATATTGGATCCACAGACATAATGACAACAAACAATATTTCAAAATGTATTTTTTTTTACATTTGAATAAACTCTTTCACAAATTCTTAAAAAAAAATTAGCAGTACACAGAAAATATTAAACTACATGACGTCTATGTGATTTCTTATTATAATGTATAATAAAGTTTTTATAACTTGCATTCAAACATCTTGCAATTGCATGCATGCAAAGATTACTTGCAATATTTACGTCTATTGATTTGATCGGGTACATTCATAAGAATTTGTGTATAAGTTTATTCCATGATTCCGCTACCATTATCAATTGATTAATTTATTTAAAGAGCTTTCGTAAAATATATTGTTTTTTGTTAATGTGTTGTTGGATCTAATATCACTTGGACCTTTTGTCGTATCACGCATTGATGATTATTAAGTAAGTTTTGTTATTGAATTGGTTTATAGTATTTCTAACATGGATTTTTTATGTTTAATATATAATTGTTTATTTTCAACCATGATTAAACTTTTAAAATATTAGGAATATTCAGTCCCGTGTCATTTGTCGTTTAATTTGTGCGTGGAAAATAATAATAGTAAAAAATTGGTATTCTTTAAATTTTTGACCAACTTTCCAGCGAGCATTCTAGAAAATAAACTCCGCGCCCTTAAAGTTTTAAATGAAGTTGAAACTTTACCGAGAACAAGGCGAAAAAATCTGAAACAGATTAACCAATATTACGTATTTTATTCCCCGCGGTGGTTTCCGACCCTAGAATAAAAAGGGGAAATCAATGCACGTGTGGAGTCCTCGCCGTCCATAAAAGAAACCGTAACTGGTTGTAAAGTTCACCCGGAATGACAAAAGAATGGGCCCTCGTGAAATTAGGCGAGTCACGTCTGCTTAACAAAAGGTGTTAAAAGGCTGACAATGGCGGCATAAAAAGCGGGAAAGTACGATACAGGGGAGAAAAAAGTGATGTGGGTTTAAAATACCACTTGACTTTTTAATCATCCAATGTTGCTTAAGTAATGTGCGTCTAAATATTCTACACGATTCAGGAAAAAATCACTGCAGTTGTGGGGCAAATTTTGGGAGCCTTTTACATATTTTAACCACACACCCAAACATTACAACTTAGGTTTTGTCATAAATGTTTGAGGAGAAAGTTACTTAAAGTCGAATACAGAGTCAATACTCACAGGATTTAAAGGTTAAAGTACTCCTTAAAAGTTTAAATTTGTACTAAAAATTACTCTTTTAAAGCGTACCTTAACCATTAAATCATTAAGTATTGACTCTTACACAGTGAGTTATTCTTAATACAGTTACCGGCAAAATTCTTGAAATTTTTTGGCGTAGTGGGAGAATGCGCAGAAGACAAATTTTGGGTCTCGTTGGTGGAATGGTGCATGTACAAACTTCTCCCCACTACGCCGAAAAATTTCAAGATGTTTGCCGGCTACTGTATATTCGTTGACACTATAAATGATTTTTGAATTAGTTGATGAAGTTACATACCTAACGTAGACATAGAGGTAACTTAAATCTCTTCATAACAACAGACCAGATATGGCTCTAATAACGAACTAAAATACCTCAGCCATGTCACGAGATTGACGGATCTAATGGATACGCTGGTACGACAAGGCCGATTCGAGAGAAACGGCTCCCACGGAATGCAATTTACTGCATCTATGGCATGGATTTAATAAAGTCTGCGACCAATGGATCACTCTAGAAAACCATCAGAAATGTTGCAGATCAGAATAGATGACGCTGGTTTTGGCTGTGCTATAATGAAAAAGCATAGTGATCACGAATGTTTCGCTAATGATTTTACGAAGAAAATGAAAAAAAATCATTCAAACCTGGGAGTAAATTTTTTTTAATTTAAGAATTTAAATATAAAAATACAGTATTAATACAAGAAGATATAAATATAAAATCTCTCTGTATTAAATTGTTTAAGCATGTAGAACGTTCGAATGAAGAAAACAAATCCTTTGCGTAAGTTAAATAAGATAAACTGTCAATTTTTATCACACAAATGTGCTGATATCGCGTCAAATAATATAAATCATTTCACAATTTTCGATATTTTTTTTTAAATAACTTAAAGTTATATGATCAATATATCACAGAAGAAAACAAATCAAAAACCCGTAATATCAAGGACAGAGGGGTGCCTTATGTGAAGAAAATTTAACCGTTTCGTGTGGGTGTTATGTTTTTATTACATGCCACCGGCACTGATTTCAGATCACTGAAAGGAGATCGCCATGAATTTATTGAAATAACATATTCGTACTTACGGTTCTGTTTGATTGCACAAGATTATTTCACAAAGTGATTTTACTTATTATATTTCATGACTTACAATCTAATAGCTAAGAATTGTCACAAGCTACTAGTCAAGTTGCACAGAGAGAATAGATGCGAAACGTGTGCACTCGTCGAAGCAAGGGAGCGGAATTAGGATGACTGCAACGACGGGCCAGCATGCACTACTCCTCGCCAGCTTCCAACTCGGATCACCCACTTTTTTATAACACAGGGACCTCCAACCGCTTTTTGATCCAAAGTTGAGATTCACGCATTCAATCACAAGTAACGTCTTACCCTGACCTTTAAATCTTTTGTAGCTTTTTGATTAAATGCGTAATGTATTCACGTAAGTACCCTATTCGATTGAATGCCTTGTCAATACCTCTCCTTTGTGAAATTGGTACATAGCAACATGAATATAGGGACCCTGGCAGCTTATGATGGAAGTGTCGATTAATATAAAAACTTGTCATAGTTATACAAATTTATAACTAGTTCGATAATAAAACATTAACGAGACAATATTAATCACGAATAACTCTCATGAATAGATATAGAATGTGTAATGATAAGATTTATTTAATTAATGAAATTAATTAAGAAAATTAATTAAAAAGGTAATTCAAAGATTTTCCTAGTATTTTCATTTTGGCCAGGCGTTTTAACAAAACATTAGTTACATTTGTATATAACAAGTTACTGATATTAGAGTTTAGTCTAACGGTTTCGAGACATACGAGTACTTGTTTCTTCGTCAGGACAACCACTTCACCAGCATGTAAATAACACTACACACTTTAATGATAATTAACAAGAATAGAGTTTGATAACACCAAAAAAATAATATTTTGTGGTACAAGAAAAGTAATTTCTTATTAATTATATTATTAATGTCACCATAGAAACATTTTGCAACTTTTGAAAAAGGTATCAATTAAATCTACAGAACTTCATAATTAATCCGTTATTTAATAATAATCAATAAAAAATATATATATTCCTCTTTAAAATATAGTTATGATAATAACAAATTTAGAAAACTTTATTTTGTATTTCTGGAAAATGTAGCTAATTAGTACCTAAATATTAGCCAAAAAACTCAAAACCCGCATTTACAAAAATGATAACATTGGATCTTTTTAAACAATTAAGATAAAAATAATATTTAGGACAATTCAAGGATTGACTAATTAACCCTTTGACCGATGAATGATTTTCTTCGACATCATGTCGGTGCTAAAAATGTAGCCTAATAATATTTAAAATTCTTAAGATAACGATTACAGGGATAATTTAGTGTCATTTATCCCCATAAAGTAATGCTTCCTGTGGCCAGCACTGCCATATGTTTACACTTACCCAAAATATAATCTGGTCAATATTATTTACCAAAATAACTATGTATTTTTTCAAAAATTATTATTACTGAAAGTCTTATAATATTCAGATATTTTAAAATTCTCTGTGTAAGTCTAAATTTCATGTGTTGGTTTTTTTCGTACATAGTTTTTATATTTATTTTTAATCAACACGATATAATGTTTCTCAAAGGCGATGTAGGATTCTAGGATGTAGGATTTGTGATAAAAAAGCTAAAATTTAGAGAAAATATATTACATATATTCGAAATTTCGTGTATCGTGCCTTAAAAATCTAATTTTCATATTATGTACCTGTTTAGATATATTTTTTTAAATTCAATATTCTTTGCGTATATTTATTTTTGTTCATTTTGTTTATTGCAAAAATCATATGATACTAGGGAAATAATTTGTTGTCAAATATTATTTGTTGATTTTATTTAAATATAAGTGTAATTTACATTCAACAATATTATTAAAATAACATTAATTGTCATATTTTGTACATTTTCAGACGAAAAATATGTATTATTTAAATTATTATTGTAATAATACATATAATGATAAAAAAATACATTGTAGTACTTTTTATCATTAATATAAAAAAAACAAATATATCACTATGATTTTTTTGTGTCCAATTTTGATTGCTCTATTTATTTTTGATAGCTAAAGAGCGACTCGAACAATAAATACTTTCATAGCTAATATCATGGTTGCTACATACGTGAGACGATATTTATTTTTTCGTTTTAATTTTATTTAATAAAGGAGATGAAAGCGAATGAAAAAATGTAATAACAGCCAAGAAGGGTAATGAGAAGGGATTATGCTGGTTTTAATGTACATTTTGAGTGCTCTGAATAAATTCATTTCAGAATTTTACAGCAAAGCGAAAAATATTGCGTAGAAATATTAATATTGATATAAACATATTATTATTATCAAATAAAGATCTTCAAGGAAATGTTTTTTCTTTCATTAAATATAAATTTCCTACCGACAATTTTTTTCTTGCACGCTTTCATTATCTTAAGCGCTTTTGCATATTATGATCTGTTACGATATTAGTCACTTATAACAATAGTAGGCTATGTTACATTATTCATATTTTGAAAAAAACACGACGGTTAAAATATGGTCTAGGTCCATTTTTTAATTTTATTATGTTAGTACGTAGTCCACTGTTACGGCCCACGTGGAACGTACATAAAGAAAATATAAAATATATTTAAATGATTACGTAACTAGATTACGTAACAAAGTCCATTAATGATATCATGAAATGGATCTATGAAACCGGGTTTTGGTCTCCTCACAAAGATTCAAATTACATAGAGCCTCAGTAGGTGCCATTTCTCTTCAGTTTTGCGTGATTAACATTGAAGACATTGTCGTTCCACCATGCTTATATGTCAAGTCCTGTTGGTCTTGCGTCCAGCAATGACCTGGTGATTGCTATTCACTACTATTTAGTTATACTAGCCAAGTAGCTTCACCACCAACATTTTTATATTTCCCTTGGGAATCGTATCTCATTGATGTAGCGCGGTGATAACCTTTGGCTCGACGTGTCAAATATTTATATATTTATCTTAATAATTTAGTTCCACACGTAATGTTGTGTGGGCTAATACATGATTTCACTTGGACATGTTGCATTCCATCTAATCATTAAAAAGTTTTTATAATATAATTTTTGCACTTTAGTTTAAAACTCCCTAAAAAGACTTAACAAAACTCTGCTAGAATGTCATACCTGGTAGGCTCTTTTGCTCCAGATTGGGCGCAGAGGGGAACGTGTTTACTCTTGCGTAGGGGCTGGTCGTTTGCCAGAGTTCGTAAGCAATGTGAAACATCGGCCACAATCGTGTTTCTTTGGTAACTCGAGTGCTATTGCTGATTTGTCACCCAAAATGTTATGATGTTTCACCATTGACATGAGTATCATGGATTCACCATTCATGTCATGCATATTATAAATACAACTTCACGTTTTTTTATGTTTATAGCGTTAACTTTGGGGTTGGACATAATGATTTATTTAATTTAATTAATTACTTTGTATTAACTAACCACTTGAAGTGGTTAATATAAAGTTTTTAATTAATTAAAATTAATAACATCTCAATATATTTATTTTCTAAAACTGGCCCAAAGATACGTCTCAAAATTAAATTTTCGAAAATCTCCGGTGCACCTTTATTCTTCTTAATTAGTTCCTTTATCTCGTATGCATTTCAACAATTATGGGGAATTTTTAAATATTGTTAAGGGTTCCTTAAATAATAAGAACTGCACGTATCTAGTAATTGCATAGCTGATTGTGAGTCTGGAATGTTTTAGAAATATTTTTGTCATCATGTTTTAAAAATAACTAGAAAGATTTAGAAGTCAGTCGATAATAATCGAAAAAATTAATTAAATAAAATTCACACTCCTCTTAGTGTCGATAGCGTTCCTACTTTGATTTTTATTTCTAAGTCTACGCTGTTCTTTAGTCACATTTCTGCAACTTACATTCCATCTTTTGCGTTGCTGTTGAGTTAGAGTCTTCCTTTCACTCTAATCTCTGGTCAAATTTAAAAATTTTCGGCTTCCATTCCTCCATTCATGTTGTTCAAAAGGTTTAGTGACAAAAAATTCATTGAAAAGTTTTACGACAGCGCGTACATTGCCAGTATCAAAAATCGGCGAAAAAGTAGCAAAATCGTAAATGAAAGTAGCGAGACATACCTACATACTATCTTGAGAAACATATTATATCGATAATTTAATGTGTGGATATTGTCATTTTTTACTATTCATGTCAGTTCAAGATAATATTTCACATTGAAATTCACGTTTAGAAATACTATATACAATAGTATTTCTAAACGTGAATTTCAAAATAATCTGTACATCTCGCCATTTTAACATGTTTCAAACAATTTCGTTATTTTTTGAAACTGGCAACGTGCGCACTACAAGCAACATCATTTTTGAAGCAATTATACTATAGACTGGGTAAGATTTAAAATATTTTTGCAACCATTATTCCTACAAACTTCATGGATGTGTTTAATCACCACAAATTAATATGTAAATATGTGGGCTATAAAAACAAAGGCAGCAATTAAAAAAAAAAATTAATACTAATAATAATAGGATTACTAATTAATAATGTACTAAATTCTAGATTTTATAGGAAACATGATTTTGGAAGGAATAGATACATATAATCTAAATTCTGTACATTTTAAATTAGTACATAAACCTCGGTGACTGCCATCAAAAGATTTTTTTAATTTTTTGGATTTTGCTGCCTTTGCTTTTATACGCCACATATGTATTAAAGCAAAGGCAGCAAAATCAAAATTGTATTTTGGATACCGGAATAATTTCAAAAAATGTAGCTTTAAAAAACTAACCCATAAAAGCCAAGTTATTATTATACTCCCTTTCTCATTTACTAGTGGAATCTGGTTTGGCGCTTAACCTACGCGTCGGGCTTCGGTCGGGTGACGCTACGAAAGGGAGTAATAATTTTTTTTCAAAAATCCAAAATTATACTATAATCAGGTTCCGTGTCTACCATATGCGTCGGAATCTCCATACAATTTACTGAGTTGTAAGAAAAAACCATTAAAAATTTGAAAAATCCAAAACTATACAATAATAATAATATTTTTTAACGAAAATTGGACAGATCTCTTTGATTGTCGCCACGAGTCTTCTTGCAATGTTTCAGATCGATTGGATCACGGGAAAAGGTTTAAAAATCGATCCAAATTTTTTTTCGTCAACCAATCAATCAATCAAACGCTACAAGTTAAAATAAAGGCAGTAAAAATATAGAAGCGGAATATTTTTTATCCAAAATAAAGTGCATCTGCTACAAATTTCATTTATTTTCCTGCTTAAATAAATTTAAGCACAAAAATAAAACGGATATTGTAGACGATAAAAAAATGTGTACCGGGATATCAGAAAGGCGAGGAGGCGGAAACATTAATAAGCCTTCCTGTCCAGAAGACGCCACCCCGTACAGATATTGATGATGAATTAAATTGCTCATTTAGGGTCAATGAACCAGAAAACAGAGTGTCAGCATACTCCACTGATCACGCTGATGAAGGTTCCAATCCTTTCAGGGCAACCTCGCTGTAGTCTTATATTAAAAATCATTCATTTGTGCCGTGTATTTTGAATATCTGAACCGTTAAAATTGTTCAAATACTAGAATTACCTGTTCAATTTTACCCTTACTGGTAGGGTTGCAACATTTTATCGTGACAACACAGGACTAGCTAAATTTATTGATTATTCTCTCGCGGTAGGCACTTTTTACATCAGTTGCTACATGTATACGGGACGGGGCAAAGTTAAATATATTTTTATATTTAACTTTGCCCTATTTTTATTTATTTATATCTTTATTCCAGTATGTGTATGTATTATTTTTGATACTTATTAGATAGATACATAAATATGCCAAACTGCACAGCTATTTTACGGCATGGTTGCCCTCAATATTATTTGACAATAATTTTTATTTTATAATGAAGATTATAGAGTAGGTCATTATCGAGTATTGCATGATATTATGATTTATGATATGAGAGTGCAGTCCAACACATTCCGGATAAGTATTCATATAGTAAATTGTAATGAAAGTGATACATGAAAATATAAAAGGATATGGAGATAAAGAAGATAAATAATTATTTTCTGGGGGAACCCGTTTCAAATAGTCCCGAAAATAACTTTTACGCTCCCAACATTTCGAATAGATAACACTATTCATTCTCAAGGGCCTTCTATCTTGAATCCTGCCCAAAACCGAATGAGTAAACCCGTTGTTCGGGGCAAGAGCCAAGATGAAAGTGAGTTAAAAATCTCTACAGGTGCTTAAAATTATTGATTTATTTGTTTAATAACCGACTTTGTGAACGAGTAATGACTTTTCTAATTGGGTTTTCTATTATTGTTGGATTTTGTGGGTTATTTGTCAAAGATGGGTTTTTTCCAGGAATTTAAAAGTACTGCGATTCCTGTAAAAACACAAATTATCACACGCAAGTACATAATAAGTAAGATATGAGATTAGGTATATTGACAAAAACAATTAAAATATATAGGGCACGCGAAACAAGAAAGATATGGCACAAAGCGAAAAATTATGTATTAAAGTCATTTTTAAAAAGCTTCAATTAATTTTTGTCATTTTTTTTACATTAATAGACTTTATTATCCTTTTAATACTGAATAGTGATGGTATTTTCACTGGTTTGAGATTGGGTGCCTACAACAAAAACGCTTAGGCTTGAATGTTACTATTCATGTACATATTGGATCAAAACTTGTTTTTTCTTTTTGTTTATAACGCTGTTTTGTGTTTTAAATAAAATTGTGTTAATCATGATCTTATTCGAAACAACGCCTTCTTCCAATATTTGATATATCATGCCAAGTTTTCCGTAAACGCCCTCTGTTTCTGCTACCTTCAACACTCGGCTCATAAGTTATCTTCACCATCCTTTCCTCACTCATCTCTTCCACATGGCCAAAGCATCTCAGCGATACTTCCTCTATTATATCTATTACGTTGCAGCCAACATTATTTTCACTTTTAATTTGTTCATTCTCTACTCTATAAAAGCTTTTACACAAATACGTTTGACGACCGCATTTCTGCAGCATTCAGTCTGTAACGATATTGGCCTATTCAAATAGACATTGCTGAAAAATTATACGAAAATATCTATCTGCTAAAGTTTATAATAAAGAGAAGCTTCACAACCCGTTAAATACTCTATAATTAAATATCTGCCGGATAAGTAGGTGCGGGCGAGCTTTATTATTTCTGCACGCGGGCGTGTAAAGCAGGCTTTATGTTATTTTGTTTAACGAGATGGACCAATTACAGGCGCGCCGTTAGCACCGAATCTGACCAATGAGGATGGTTCTGAGAGTTAGACTTTGATTTTTACACGCTAGTTGGAATCAAAGATGGCGCGAGATAGGGACTATTTTTAGGCGTTACAAATTAGAAAGCGGCACTTGAGTTTTCAGCTTGAAGGTCGGCGGAGGCTTTGTCGAGAAGAGTCCGAAGTAAGGAAGATAATTTGGCTGGATCGAGGAAAAAGCCAGAGGTTGATAATAATTCAAAGAGAATTGGAACAGTGAACAGATAAGCATTTCCAATGTTATTTATTCCTATTGCCTTTTGTGTGTATCATATTTTGAACCTTATATTACTAAGCGCTCATCAGATTTAATAATTCATAGTTTTGCGTGATAATCCAGCGGGCGTTCTTTCCTAATACTTGTGTAACTTTCAATTATGCAAAAGAATGCTTTGTTATCTATACTGGCGATTGAATACACGGATTTCTATATGATTTGTATTGTTTGGAAATAATTGGGATCGGAGTATTTATGTGGTTTATTTGAACAAGATACATGTTGTGGATTGTTTTGTTACGTATTTTGGGCCTAGGGATAATTATTACTATACGCGCTTCAGATTTTAATATACAAGAAATCGTGATATTGCGACTGTGATAATTCCAGCGGGTGAATTATTGCATAACTCTTATGAAATATATAATTCTGTCGCTGTTCATATGAAAAATCATTTAAATTTGATATTCATATATTACCAAAGATATAAAGGCTTTAAAATGGAATACTTTACTGACGAATGGTGTTTCGTGTTCGTTCGTGGGTTTTAAAATTCAGTATAATTATGTATATTCAATGTCGCGAGGTTCGGAATGTACGAGAGATTCTTCAGGGCGGATGTATCCTTATGCAAAAGAATGCTTTGTTATCTATACTGGCGATTGAATACACGGATTTCTATATGATTTGTGTTATCTTGGGGATAATTCGGAGTATTAATGTGGTTTTGATATCACGATTGTAAGCGTGATATAGGTTCAAATCGTACGAGGAATTTCCTACAAACAATATATTTTAAAAATGCATCTGGATTTTATATTTATTTTATTAAAACATGAATGTGTGGTTTATTTGAACTCGTTACATGTTTGTATTGCGTATCATTAGGCAATCGTTGAAAACACGATTTGTTCCTATCAAGTTCTTATAAAGACGTGTTTCGAATTGTATATATTCCTTAATTGCGATAGTTATTCAAATTATTGCATAACGCTTATGAAATATATAATTCTGTCGCTGTTCATATGAAAAATCATTTAAATTTGATATTCATATATTACCAAAGATATAAAGGCTTTAAAATGGAATATTTTACTGACGAAGGGTGTTTCGTGTTTGTTTGTGGGATTTAAAATTCAGAATAATTATGTATATTCAATGTCGCGAGGTTCGGAATGTACGAGAGATTCTTCAGGGCGGATGTATCCTTATGCAAAAGAATGCTTTGTTATCTATCTATATGATCTTATTATTGAGAGTGATGCAACGAATACTACTCCCACGAAAACGAATATCAGGCCTGTGGGCAGTTCGCGGTGTGTTCAAGGGTGGTTAACCTTCGGCCTTCCGTAATCGCGATAGTTATTCATATGGCATTGTTTTATTCATTCAGTATTAGATATTTGAAATGTTTTCTACAACATTTTCCATTATTGTGGGCAGTTCGCGGTTTGTTCAGGGGTAGTTAACCTTCGGTCTTCCGTGATCACGTTATTTACTTATATGACAGATTGTTTTGCTTTGTTCGTTTAATATAAGTAATATCATATTTTTATGAGTTACCGTAATTTTTTTATCTATATGATTTTATTATTGAGAGTGATGCAACGAATACTACTTTCACGAATACGAATATCGGGCCTACTATTCGGAGAATACGAATGCGAGTGTTTCCATCAAGGTGGGGGGGGGAACTTGAACATACTTGTAAATATAATAACCTTGATGCAACGAATACTACCTTCATGAATACGAATATCAGGCCTACTATTCGGTGAATACGAATGCGAATATTTCCACCAAGGTGGGGAGAACGCAAGCATACTTGAAATTGTATTGTTTATGTCTGCTTGTGATATCACTATACGGCGTAGATGAACTAGTTTGAAAGGGCTTATGTTCTGTATGTGCTTGGCGTAGAGGGAATAGTTTTCTTGTTTCTAGGATCTAATACAGGTTTACAGGTGCTGATATTGAAATATATATACAAGGAAAACACTATTTTGGGAACCATTAACTGGATGGCAGATATTGAAGCACACATACACACAAGGAGGACGTTATGTTAAATACATGACTGGAAATTTGTTATTGGAAAACACAGGCGTCCAGTCGGCGGGACGCAAGCATATTTGTAATTATATTGGTCATGTCTGCATGTGATATCATTGTACGGCGTAGATGAACTAGTTTTAAGGGGTTTATGTCCTGTATGTGCTTGGCGTAGAGGGATTAGTTTTCTTGTTTCTAGGATCTAATACAGTTTTACAGGTGCTGATATTGAAATATATATATATATATATACAAGGAAAACACTATTTTGGGAATCACTAACTGGGTGACAGATATTGCAGCACACATACACACAAGGAGGACGTTATGTTAAATACATGACTGGAAAGTTGTTATTGGAATACACAGGCGCCACTAGAAGATATGGGCAGTTTGCAGAGAACTTCAACTTCTGTCAGTTAAGGACCTTTTACTATTACTATTCTTTCGCCTTTTTGCATAACCGTGGATGAACTAGATTGAAGGGGTTTATGTTCTGTATGTGCTCGGCGTAGAGGGAATAGTTTTCTTGTTTCTAGGATCTAATACAGTTTTACAGGCGCTGATATTAAATTATATATACAAGGGAAATGAAGTGAAATATATATACAGGCGCTGGTATTTGCTCGATTTTGGAGAGGACCCGTTATATTACTTCGGATCAGGATGCCATCTCAGAAGCAGACCAACTACAGAAATAAGATAAGAACCATTAATATTATTTATTCTTTATTTTCTTATGTGTATCAAATGGAATGTTCGTGCTAAATAATTTGTCATTGTCACATGGTCACTATTCATTTCATTACGTGGGTTCAGAGCCGACGGTAACGGACGCGGAAACAAATTAGTACTGATGTCGGGACGTAACGTCGGGATTATATCTTAATTATCTTTAGGATAGAAGCGAGGTCATCATACGTGCATTCTGCATTTCAAACGTTTTACTAACATATATAAATACATATTATTGCGTTTTACAAATTGAATAGGTTCGCGGAAAATAGGTATTTCTCCCGGTTGTGCAATATTAACTTCCAACGTAGCATAATGAGATCTTATTACCGGCGCTAGACTCTTAAGGTTAGGCACGCGGGGATTATAAATGGGATAATGAACGAGAACCGAATGGGGAAGTTCGTCTCTTCATGGTCGGGAGGCGAGGAGTCGTACGTCTTTCACGCCCCGTGATCTTGGGAGGCAGAATTTCGATTGTGGAAAAAGATGAAGTTTGATCTACTCGCGTGGCAAGACAGGGTCGAATGTCGGAGCGCGCGTTCTCGGCTATGGAGTCTGATTAGATTGGAGAGACACCTTAGGTCAGGGACTAGGTAGGGCTATCTTAACTGTATCTACCCGGTTGTGACTGGGTTTTAAAGCCAAGAATTACAGGATGGTCTGAAGGTCTTGATGCGGTTACCCCTCTAACATCTAAGGGGAAGAACCTCTCACGTCTTTTCGGGCCCCTTGGTGCGACGAGCTCGTGCTCTGTTTATGAATGTTTATGAATGTATTAACTCCGTACTCAAGGACGAGATAGGACGTGCCTCATGAACGAGAAATTATAAGATGCAGGTAGCAGTGCGACAATCAATACTGTGCTCGGGACCGCTTTAATGAACGAGATCTGTCAGCAGTTTAACAATCAACTTTTATGATCGGGACCGCATTCAGGAGTGCGATGGCATTACTAACACCATCATACTCATCATTCACCACCTTTTCTAACTTGCTGTATACAGAGACCTTCGGGGTTCTCCCTTCCCGGCCAGCGAGAAACATATCAGGAACTTCACAATCAACTGTAATAATCATGCTGTTTTACCATCATTTAATACCTCTAGTCAATAAGACTACACCGTGGGATCAATCACATCAACTATATTTGGCGATGCTAACATGGCTCTGACTGACGCGCTCAAGGGAGAGTCTTTTCCAGTCACCCAGTTAGTTCATTCAGCCCTTTAATCAGCAGTAAACATCATAATAATCCGGCTCATGTAGCCGCAACGTGGGATCCTCATCATAATACACCAGTCAATTTGACTGCCCCGCGGGATACTATACAAACCTTAATATCAGACGCGGGATTTCTTCCTGATATGTTTGTCGCCGGGAAGCGAGGACTTCGGGGGATTCCAGCAGGAGCAATAGAGTCTCGGCTTGATCTTGGTCTGCAGCTTAGTGTGGGAGGT
>JADDOH010016416.1:0-46874 GCA_016648135.1 Agrypnia vestita | reverse complement strand
CACCTCGAACGAAATATTGTTATCATCGTGCTAACTTTGAGGTTATTAATAATGAACTAAACAAGATTGATTGGGATTTATTGCTAACGGATAAGCCCGTTGAGCAAGCATTGAGATCATTTTACCAGGTACTTTACACTATTCGCGACAAATGCGTACCATGCAAGACGGGAAATTTTGATAATTTCCCTCCTTGGTACACTGTGGTACTCAAAAAAATTATCAGAGAAAAATTCAAGTACTTTCGTAAATTTAAAATTTATGGCAATAAATCTGACGAATTATCTTTTAATATTTTACGCGATAGAGCCAAGTCATTGGAAAACGAATGTTACTTGAATTACATCTCTAAAATAGAGGAGTCTGTAGTACATAACCCCAAAACGTTCTGGTCATTTATTAAATCAAAATCTAAATCATTCAACCTGCCAAGTAATATGACATACGGTTTCAATACTGCCACATCAGGATCCGACATATGTAACTATTTTTCCGATTATTTTTATTCTACGTTTTCTAATCCCTCTTCAAGTACTCAAAATACGAATTCTCTGTCCAATTACGAACCAATCACCGACTGTTTCATTTCATCAATAGAAGTCAGTAAATCGAACATAATAAATCAATTAAAGCATCTTGATATAAATAAATCTGCTGGACCTGATCAAATACCACCAATATATTAAATTAAATGTGCTGATATAATTGCTGTACCTCTAACAATTTTATTTAAAAATTCTATTAAGGATGGATTTGTGCCAGATATCTGGAAATCGGCATTTATTACGCCGATTCATAAAAAAGGCTCGAAATCAGACGTTGCAAATTATAGACCTGTTTCTAAATTGTGCACAATTGCTAAAGTTTTCGAGAAGGTTATACACGATCAAGTCTATGCAGCTCTTCATCACTCCTTTCATCCAGATCAACACGGATTCATCAAAGGGAAATCAACCGTCTCCAATCTAATCCTCTTTAATGACTTTCTAACTGATAAAATGGATAAAGGACTTCAAACAGATGTGATCTATACTGATTATAGTAAGGCGTTTGATAGAATAGATCATCATCTGTTGATTAATAAGCTTTTCTTGGCCGGAATACGTGGTGACTTGCTAAGATGGTTTGCATCCTACATCGATAATAGAACTCAGGCTGTGGTAGTAAGCAATTACATATCGAGTTGGGTTGTAGTTCCCAGCGGAGTACCTCAGGGATCACTGCTGGGACCATTGTTGTTTATAATCTTCATTTCCGATATTCACGATTGCTTTTGTCACTCTAATGTCCTAATTTTTGCTGACGATATGAAAATTTTTAAACCAATTTCTAGTATTTACGATTCGTTCAATCTACAAGATGATTTGCTACGGTTAGATAATTATTGTAAATTAAATAAACTTGATTTGAATCCCTCAAAATGTTCTTGTGTAGTTTTCACACGCAAAAAGAATATAATACCATTTAACTATATACTAAAAGGAGAACAATTAGAAACAGCTACATCAATCAGAGATTTAGGGGTGATCAATGATAGAAAATTATTATACGATGAACATATCGATTATATTATAAGTAAGGCTTATAGGGCTTTAGGTTTCATCACGAGAATGTCTAAAGATTTTAAGTGTGTAAAGACATTGAAAGTACTTTACTGCACTTTTGTCAGAAGCAAACTCGAGTATGCAACACAAGTATGGAACCCCCGGTATATGATCTATGTAAATCGCTTGGAACAAATTCAAAAAAAATTTATTCGCTTTCTCAACTTTAAATTCAATTGTGTTTCTGACGATTACGACAGTTCATGCAAAAAATATCACATCCTACCTTTATACAGACGTCGGGAAATAGGTGATTTGATGTACCTACTAAAAATTGTATCAGACAACGTCGACTGTCCTGAACTATTAAATAGACTAAAATTCCACGTTCCCTGTAGATCTCGTAGACACAACCCAGTCTTTCACATTGATTTTACCTCATCCAACTATCGTCGGAATTCATATTTCTTGAGGGTATGCGATGCATTCAATAAACTGATAAGATTATTGGATATTGATCTGTTCGAGTGCAGCCACACAAGATTAAGAAAAATTTTGAGTGCTGAATTTTTTTCCACGTAATAATTAAGTTTCTTTTTTTTTTATTTAAATTTTTTATTCCTTCTTTCTATATAATTAATATGCCTTAGTATATCATAAATATTTATCATTACTGACATATTTCTGTTTATTTAAATTTTTTTATTCTTTCTTTCTATATAATTAATCTGCCTTAGTATATCATAAATGTTTATCATTACTGATATATTTCTGTTTGCTTAAATTTTTTTATTCTTTCTTTCTATATAATTAATATGCCTTAGTATATCATAAATATTTATCATTACCGACATATTTCTGTTTGTTTAATTTTTTTATTCTTTCTTTCTATATAATTAATATGCCTTAGTATATCATAAATATTTATCATTACTGACATATTTCAGTTTGTTTAAATTTTTTTATTCTTTCTTTCTATATAATTAATATGCCTTAGTATATCATAAATATTTATCATTACTGACATATTTCAGTTTGTTTAAATTTTTTTTTCTTTCTTTCTATATAATTAATATGCCTTAGTATATCATAAATATTTATCATTACTGACATATTTCTGTTTGTTTAAATTTTTTATTCTTTCTTTCTATATAATTAATATGCCTTAGTATATCATAAATATTTATCATTACTGACATATTTCTGTTTGTTTAAATGTTTTATTCTTTCTTTCTATATAATTAATATGCCTTAGTATATCATAAATATTTATCATTACTGACATATTTCTGTTTGTTTAAATTTTTTTATTCTTTCTTTCTATATAATTAATTTGCCTTAGTATATCATAAATGTTTATCATTACTGACATATTTCTGTTTGCTTAAATTTTTTATTCTTTCTTTCTATCTAATTAATATATTTCTAAATGTGGAGACCTGTAATTGGCCATCTATATTGTATCAATGTTTTCTATGCTTTTTTTTTTGTGCTGTTGGTCTTCCATAAACATTAAATAAATAAATAAATAAATAAATAATAGAAATTCAAAAACAAAAAAAGTTATAATATAGAGTGAAAAGAAGTAGCACAACCTTTGAAAGTCATAATATAGAATATTCTGAAGGGCCGTGAAAATTTGAGAACATTTGTAAATAGAAAACTAATTTCCAGTGTTTTCATTTTCCTCCCACAGCCACGACTTGTGATAGAATTATATGCCGACGAGGGTCCCCAACGTCCCCGTCACGCCACTGTTTGATGGAATTGGAAATTTGGAATTTTCGTATCATGAACTATGAAAAATGTTGTCGGATCTCTCCAACCCACAAGCTGGAAAAACGTTGTATAATATTTATGTACTGTATCATCCTTGGTGTCGGAAAACTTTTCGCTTTATTTATGCTGTAATAAAGCAGGACCGCCGCCGCTGTTCCATCAGGTCATCAAACATGAAGAGCACACCACGACGAGATCAGATGTGAAAGTCGTAAAAAATTGACTGAAAACCAGTGGCGCGGCCACCCATAACTACAACGAAAAAAATATCAAGCTGCATCTCGAAGCCTTCAAAAATATACGTTGACAATATTTATAAAATAAAATATTGAAAATGTTATTAAAATATAAAGTGGTCTACAAATGCTAGGCCCCGTTCTCCGTGAAAATTAGAAATGAGGAGATTAGACGCCGAACAAAGGTTACCGACATCGCAGAAAGAATAAAAAAGTGACCGTTGCAGATGGTCACCAAAAATCACAAAATGGAGACCCTGGAACAATAAAAGAAGAGTAGGGAGACCACAAGAAAGGTGGAGAGATGATATTGTCCAACTTGTGGGTTTTGATGGCAACAATACAGCCAGGGTTTTCGAAAATACCCGCGAACTGAGAACTCTTTACAACTCCTTGGTGCGAAGTAGACTCGAAAGTGGCTCGATGATTTGGGGGCCACATGAGCTTAAGTACTCACTTATGGTAGAGAAAGTACAAAAAAAGTTTCTAAGATATCTCTACATGAGAGAGTAGGGGAATTATCCTTGGCTTTACCCAACCGAGTTCCTCCAGGATATGCTTGACTACAACAGTTTAGAGACTAGAAGGAATGTGTATCTGATTACGCATTTTTGTCGATTGTTGCGCGGTATGATCGATAATCTTGAAATTATACGGAGCATTGGTTTGTATGTTCCCGATAATTACCTAAGACAACGTCAGCATAGATTGTTTCACATTCCAATATACAGGATATATCCAATATACAAAACCTGCCAATGGTTATGCCTGTTGGAAGAGCTACTGCTATGCTGAACAATATTGCTCTGGATATCGATCTGTTCCATGTCCTTTGATGTGAATGATTTTATAATGTTTAATATTTGCTTGTTTATATATGCTTATATAATTCTAACTTATTTATAACATTTATGAATTAAATGTTGTGTTTGTAATGTAAATATTTTTTAAAAACATAAAAATAAATTGAAATTGAAATTGAAATTGAAATTGAAATTGAAATTGAAATTGAAATTGAAATTGAAAATTGAAAAACAAATAGCCCAAGATTGAAAATATTGGAAGGTTTTAGAAGAGGCCTATGTCCAGCAGTGGAACAATTGTGGCAGAGAGAAGAGAGAGAGAGGTCTGTTAAAGGAGTTATATAACGCCGTCGACGCGGACGGCGTTCACTGGGTACTATTGGGTACACTTCCTCAGGGGCGTGGGTACAAATAACGAGTAGTCCTCGGTGAAAAGCTGGGTAAGCGCCTGGGACGCCTTGTAGTGCGATCAACCTCGGATTCTGCTGCTGGGTCCCCAGACCAGGTCCTCCGCGGGTTGCTGTCCTCTTGTCCCTACTAGAGTAACTACAGATTCCTCTACCAGGTCCCCAGACTAGATCCTCTGTTAGTTACGTTATGTAAGCCAGCTAGCAAAGGCCAAAGGCTCGGACTTAAGATCTCTATACGATCTCTGTATTTGTACTGTTTTCACAACAGCGCAGAACATACCAAAGGATTTGTATCCTGTAATACTTAAACATTTTTAGTCATGTTCCATTGATAGTTTACCAGCGAAAGTGACGCCATCTCTTAGTATAACTGGGCTGAATCCTTGAAGTTCTTAATATATTGACAACCAGCTTTTGTGTGTGTTTATTATTGTTGTTGTTAACTATAGCTGGCGCCATATCTGAGCAGACTTTGAAACTAGTTCCTTATCTGTCAATCAAAGGTAGATAGCCTTTTTAGCACCATCTATGGAATTATTTGGAGGATAAATTATGTTAGCTTTACAGTTATAAATAATAATTTCCAAGCGTAGTCTAGTGTATATCTTAAATAATTCGGAGAATATCATATACGTGGGTATAAAAGCAAAGGCATATCCAACCAAAAATTGAATGCAGTCATCGAAAGTTACATTACATAAAATCTAGAATTCAGGACATTTTTATCTTCGGGTACCGGAAAATCGAAAATACGATCGGGGGCCTACGCGGGGTACAAACGGAACCCCAGTGAAATTTGCCTTTTAATGAAGTATAATGGTATGAAAATGTTATGCGAACAAGATTCTATTAAATTTGTCACCATTTTATAAGAAACCGTAATATTTTAACGTCTCATAACTCACAAGCGTCCGACTGACAGAAGCTTTGCAAACAGAATGGAGTAACCGCATCGTATACAATATTGCTGATTTTCTATGGATTAACATATTTTTTCTACTTTTGCCTGTCTTAGTACACATTATCACTTTATTTTCTTTCGATATTGTATTATTTGGGATATTTATGATTACAAGGAATAAATACCAGCTCAATATAATAATTAATAAATAGTTTAAAAAAAGATTTTTGGGATAAGTTTTACCCTGGAACGGGGGTGTTAAATTAGTAATTCTCGTTGACTGAATTCAAAACATTTTTTAAAATTCTTTGGGTATTGCTGATTTTGCTTTTATATCCCTCATATATACATTAAAAATATTTCTTAAAATTCTACTTTTAAAATATAGATGTATCATTACCAGCGGTGACGTCTATGTATACTAAATGTCATGGAAATTAAAAAATTTCGACCATAGATATTTGAAATAAAACAGATTAAGGACACATACACAACATTAAAAAAATTGTGCGCATGTTCTCAGGATCCAGTTGGTGAATATTGCATTGTGTAAACTGATCTCTTAAGCCAGCTAATACAGGTCATAAGCCCTGTGGCCATCCTTTAAAAATTTCCATACATTTCCGTATAAAAAGCTTCATTTCTGCGAGGCTCCTATAAATTATATTAATAAATACAGTAGACATATTATTTATATTCAAACTGTTACATGTTAGTGTGTATAATTGAATTAAAGTGACTTGAAATATCTTATATGGAGGGATTTAAATTGTACTTTATACCGTCTGTGTAAGCAAGAGCGGATCCAGGGGGGGGGTCATGGGGGTCATGACCCCCCCTTGGGCTGGGTCCAGGACCTAGGTGGACCACTAATTGAAATACTCATACTCGCATTCAGTCGCATACTAACTTTTTTATTTTTCAGTTACTACTATATCTTTAAGCAGAATACTGCAATCGAACTCGATTGATTTAAAAAAAAGCTGCGGACGTTATAAATGATACTATAAGTGTTCTACAAAATAAAAGAGAAAATGCGGACGTAATTTACCGACAGCTTTTTGAAGAGGCTAAAGAAGAAGCTGAGCAGCTAGATGTAGAAATTAAATGTCCCAGAATAGTGTCAAGACAAATACATAGGGCCAATAACCAACCTGCTCAATCTACTCAAGAGTATTTCCGCAGAGCCATATATATACAATATACATCCCTCTTCTGGATTCAATAATAAGTGACCTACAGCATCGTCTGTCTCTTGAAATACTTAATTTGTTTCAACTAAGCGTTTTCATGCCAAAAGGCGAATACAGTAATCAAGACATTGAAAGTGTGAAACAACTAGCAACCGATTACACATTGGTACTAGATAATACTCCAGTTTCTGTCGTTATAAATGAATATTGGCTGTGGATGGTGGAGTGGCAGCGGAGTCAGGACATACCGCAGTCGATTTCCGACCTTATTTTAAATTGCGATATTGAGATGTATCCTAATATAAGAAGATTTTTATGTATTATGGCTACACTACCTGTTAGTGTAGCGACAGCGGAAAGATCTTTCTCTACGTTGCGAAGAATCAAATCGTGGTTAAGAGCTTCAATGGTTAAAGAACGTCTAACCGGACTGCCACTTCTCCACGTCCATAAAAACGTACCCATTGTAGTAGATGAAGTGATAACGCGTTTCGGGAGAAGACGTAAAAGAAAAATTGATTTTGTTATTTAAATATAGGTAGGTATTTGTAAGTACAGTAGGTACTTACATTTATTAATAAAATACCTACGTTTTACTTGTAGTATCTATTATTATCAAAATTAAATTATAACTTCTTGTGACTTGACCACGACTATGTGACCCCCCCCCCCTGGCGCCAAAACTGGATCCGCCCTTGTGTGTAAGGTCATAAAAGGCGTGCATACAACGCATTTCTCTGCCATTATAATTATCCATAAGTGTAATTACCCCTATGGCATGGCGTGACATTTAGTCTGGCATGTTCATGGCGTTTGTGGTACAAAATATCTAATTGATGACATTCAAAGAGGTCGAATTCATATTTAATATATAGTTATTTAACAAGGGGACAGTGAAGGAAATATGGGTGATGCGACACACTCCCTAACCTAAACTAACCTAACCTAACCTAACCCAACCTAACCTAACCAAAATACTTTTAAAACAAAAATGTTCAAGTTGAGGCCCACCCGGGGGCCACCGCCAATATCTCGCTACGCCATTGCGAAAAGCATTTTCGCCTCCTGCTTTTACCCACACGTTTACGGCTCAATTCTGGAATCATAAAAATCGTCCATCAAAATTTATAATGGCGCAACCGAAATCGAAAAGAAATTATTACAAAATGGAAGACACGTTTTACGATTGATTTACAACTCGTAAACATAATTTTGATGTAAACATTAAATAAGTAACCAGCTTTTAAAACTGTGGGCAGGTGATACATTTCCAACCTGTTGCGATGGAGTAATTTTAATAATTTATATAGCAAACCGAACTTTGTCAAAACGGAAAACAAATATTGCATAATTTCGGAAGTCGTAAAACAGTTATCGCACCAATTTCGAATAATAATTTAGATGGTATCAAAAGCATTATTTAGACTTTTGTAAATAAAATGGGGCGTGCTGTTATAATTTTATTATGAAATTGAAATCATTTATTTTTCAAGCTATGTATATTATAGATGTCTCATCATCTATTATAATATTATTATGAGATGGTAAAAATTACGTATAGAATCCCTCGTACGACGACAATAAGATGAAAGTCTCTGGCACCTTCTAGATTAGCCTACAGCACTCTAGGGTTATCTACAGTATTTGGAAAACGTCTGCAAACGCCTGGTACAGCCTGGAGACGAAGGGAACATTATAGTATACACAAGAATAATCTAGAAATAACGCATGTGTTATACCAGTAATGCACAGATAACAGCTCAATATGATATCTTAATGTGCTGAAAACGTCCAAGCTCCAAGTGATATAGTTTTTTCAAATTCAATATTTTTCTCACTCACATCACTGCCGTCACCGTTAAATTAACTCTTAAGCTGTATAAAGTAGTTTGACTGTTTTCTGCGGCTTCAAATTTACAAATCCTTGGCAAACAAAAATATTAAAAACAACCATGTGGTATTACATTTCAACCTTTTAATTCTACTGTTACTAAACGATAATAATTTTGTAAAAATCATCTAAGGAGGTTGAACGCTTTTTACGCCTCAGATAATACTTTTTACTTCATGCTTTATCAAATCCGTATAATATAGAATCCACATAGAAAAATAACCACTGTTTTTCGTGCATTTAGTCATTTTGTAGAAAGAATCCAATCTGTAAAACGGGTCATATATTCGTAAATAAAAGTTTCTTCTTATAATTACATTAAAACAAATCTCTATAGTGAGACGTATTAGGTTTTTGTAGGTTCAAATTTTTAGAAGTCATTTTCTCAGTTCCATGTTTTTTTGGGTTGAATGATTTCTGCATAACTATGTCCAATTAAACGGAATGCTTACTTACGTGTGATACTTGAAAAGAAATTTCTCGAAAGAGTTACCCAGCGATAATAGAGAGTTTATAGACGAGTGATAAATTGCGAAATAGTGTTATTTAAAGAATAGTGTATTAATTTAATTGACTTTGTCCATTTAATAATTACTTCATCATTAGTTAATAAATCGCTACTTAATTTCCAGTGTTTTAATTTGTCCTCCGCAGCAACGACAGGTGACAGACAGTAAATATATCTTGATTAATGATATCCCCTGCGGATAAAATCCAGTACTGTGTTCTTGAAAAATATATGATACCCAAAATATTTGACTGCATTAGGACAGTGTTGAATGTATAATAGTCGCGAGTGAATATTTTATAATTTTGACATTTCACTGTCAGTTGATATGTGGGGGGAGACCTATTTTGTTTTTGAGAATTTTATTTATTTACAAAATAGTTTTTAACAGAGCCGAATCCTTCAAGAAGGGTTAATTGTCTAGCATAAAAATATTTTCGACAAATTTGCTTGACACACCCAGTAACCAGGTGGCTAATAGAAATGGAGTAAACGGCGATTTATTCCATTATTAGGAAATCTTTTAGACTTCAAAAATCAAAATTTATTTTTTAAAGAGAATATAATTTTCTTTGTCCACTGCCCAGAATATTCTTACGAATAAATTTTTATGTTATATAATTCTACACATATCATTTTTCGTGCCACATAATAACATAAGACAAACAAATATTTATAGATATCCGTGTCGTATGACAAAATAAAGCAAGCAAAATTTGTTGCCACCTAAAAGAGTGCATTAATCCAGCAATATAAATTTGACGAAAAATAGGACAATAAACTAGGTGAAATTTAAAATAAACACACCCACCTACATACATATTATTACGAGTACAAAACACTTGTAACTAATTAAAGACTTCGTTTTATGTTTTGATTATTTAAAAAATTAACTATTTACTAAGATACAATTATTTTTCAACCCTCCACCGCATCTAAAACTCATTAAATAACGTTATCACTTACCAAGCGGCTTGAAAAAACATCTAAATATAAACCGCAGCTATTAATATCACAATGGCTGCTAAAAAGCCTTAATAAAACTATCGTTCTATACAGCCTGCAGGAAGCTCTATCCTATCTCCTTCCTCTTCCTGTGTCGTTTTCGGTATACACCATTTCCGCTTTTCCTACACAGACTGAACGGTTTTAGCTACTTCCAGTCTCGCTACTTCCGCTGCACTGGCTCAGTCTTGCTACCGTTGCTATTATATTTAAGGCTAAGGGGTGTGCGAAAACCTCCCCCTTAATTTATTTTATTGTTTTTCCTTGCCACATACTAATGAAGAGGTCGTAAGGCGCATAAATTAGTCAAGAGTACTAATACAACAGGAAAATGATGAAAGGCTGAATATTTTGTAAACATTATTCGTGTGAAAGATAATCTCTTACAACTCATTATGCAGGAGAATATAGAAAGCAGTAGAAGCATAAATATAAAAAGATGATTTTTTATTTATAATTAACTCCCTACTAAGCTTTTATATATAAAGTGTATGTATTTTGTTCATTCATTAACATTTATTGTTTTTTAAATACACAATAGTTAGTAAAAACACATTTTTTAATAAATAAAATTAAGCAATAAAAAGTAAAAATATAATTGTAAAAATTAAAAATCTTAAAATTATAGAAAAGAATATATATAAACAATCATTATTAAAAACACGTTTTGTTTAAATAAACGATTATAAGTAAAAAGACCTAAAAAAAAAAAAATTTAACAAAAAAAAAATTCAAGACACGTTTTTTTACGCTGTCTTGGCGTAGGTACACTTGTAATTTTCGAATGGTATGTTCTTCAGTTATTTCTACGGCTCTTGCTTGTGAGTGACATGATAATTAATTTTAATCGAAATAATGACCAAATCATGTCGAAAACGATTTAATAATTTATATATAAAGTTTTCTACTTTCCTTAAATATTGAAAGTTTCAAAGCTCTAGCTGTAAGTCATCCTGTTTATTTACGAGATATAATGAAAAAAGTCAAATAAAAAAAGTCAAATATAATGTTTAAAACCATACTCTTTGAGCCAGTATTTTTTAATCGTTTTGTTAGATTTGTATCAAAGCAAATGAATTAACATTGTTAGATATACTTTCATTAAAGTCTTAGGTTTTGCAAAAGATACGTAAAAAATATTGAGAAAAAAACGATGTCTCTAATATTAACATTTCACACAAAATATAAAGAATTATTTGAATTTGAATGTAGACCACTACTCCAAAGTTTTTGCTACTAGCTACGAGACACCCTGTATGTGACATGACGATCGATATATTGGATTTCAAAAAGGTTTTATTTATCTTTTTATTTATTTTTTCGGAAATAAAACAGACACAAGTTAATGTAATAATAATACATATTAATTATACCAGCATAAACAATCAGAATCCAATATGTTAACTTGGTTCCTAGCATATCTAACATAGAAAAAATTTAGTTATAAATTTTAAAACAAGAGTAAATAAAATAAAAAAGTTAAAATAAGTGCACAATAAGTGAATAATTCAGAATATAATAATTTCGTTGGCTGTCTGTCCGTCCGTCTGTCTGTCTGTCTGTCCCGTAACGTAAAATACAAATTAAACGGCCGGAGATGGGGCTTGAACCCCGGGCCAGCAAACCCGAACGCGGTGACTTACGGAAGTTGCCATCACCGCATGTGCGGGACCCTTAAAAATAAGACTACATATATCTAGAAATTAGCAAACGCGAACCATTTGTACCATTTGTACACTAAGTGCTTATAAACATTTTCTCCGCGACCGCTGACCTCTTCTGTTTGGTGTAGTGGTACGTGTAGTGTAGTGATATCCGGCTCCCACCCGGGGGATTCGGGTTCGTTTCCCAGTACCGGAATTTTTTATCTCATTTTTTATATATTTTATTTTGATGCCTATTTTATTTATAATATTTAATTATTTAGTCGCGTTAGTTTTACGCACGCACAATCGCCAGGATTTAAAATAGTAGGTAATAAAAGTCATTATTACTATTTCACGAGTGTCGGCTATAAACAAATAAATATTCTTTAGGAACCGGCATGCAAAAGTACCGTCATTTTTGACGGGTTACAGCCAGTAGTAAATAAAAACATAATGAAATATTACACAAAAACATAGTAAGATACATCAATTATATATAACGTCGCAGAGCATTACGTATATATTTGAAAATTAATTAAATGTTGCGACGCAGATGTACGTGAATAAGTTGTTATAAGATTGGCACATTCCCACTTGGGTGAGCGCAATCCGGAGTTGGTACGAGCTATAGAAATGTGATCTTTCATTACAGTGTGATCTTTTTGCTCTTGCTGGGACGTGATAAGGCGGGACGGGATAATAGAGATGGACAGTTAAATTGGTTTTGACTAGCGAAGGGGAAAAACTACATTTCAAAATGACGACTACAACACACACACGTTCACCAGTTTGAAGACTACAAAGTGTACACTAAAATTGCAGTAAAAACTACTTGAAGTGAAGTAATTGTAGTACTACGAAATGAAGTGAAGTAAATGAAGTGAAGTAATGAAGTAATTGTAGTATAAATGAAGTGAAGTAATGAAATGAAGTAATTGTAGTATTAATGAAGTGAAGTAATGTAATGAAGTAATTTTCTCCAAAGTAACATTTGGCGACCTAAAAAAAAAAAATTTTAAACCATGTGGGGGGGGGGGTTGTTAGTTTCCAGAGATTTCTTTGTTTAGCTACATCAACTTCCCAAAAATTTCTTCATAGATCCCAAAATTTTTCAAACCATGGGGGGGGGGTTGTTACAGAGATTTCTTCATATATCTACATCAACTTCCCAAAAATTTCACGTAAAAAATGAATGAAGTATATGTACTTTGTAGTGTTCGCTTTGAAATGAAGTGTACTATTTGAAATTTATACTTTCAATAACTTTGGTGTTTGTAGTTTGTAGTGTGCACTACACATCAAAACGTGCGAAGTGTGCACTTCAATGTAATGTAGTACTACATTGTAGTAGTGAGTACAGAGCGGACCCATCACTAGTTTTGACAGATCTTCTACAGCTATAAAATGTCGAGAGCTGTTCATCTGTTTTTCAAACTAAAAATATTGAAATATTTTAATAAATCTTCATTGTGCTGAAGTTGTATTTTTTTGATTTTTTCAACATTTATGTAAATGTATAATGTTATGGTAACACGAAATTCTGGACACATATTCGAGGTGTGGTCGTTTCTTGTATGTTTTTCGGGTGCTTGGCATTGATCCCGGTATTAGCAATGGTAAGAGCATAATAGAGATTAAGAAAGCTATAAATAATAATGAATCTATTATAAACAACCAAAAAAATTTAACTTACAGTCCTATTTTGAATATGTTCCCATTCACCCTACCACCTGTTTCTTTCGCACCCCCCACTATTTACCCCCATTTGGACACTTAACACTGCAGTATGATTGTTTATAATTTTGTAAAGTTCAATTTGTATTTAATATACCCTGACGAAGGAACATCGTTTCCGAAACCGATTGGTTTTACCAAATAAATCTTAGTGGTGATAAACAAAGTTAATTAGTTTAATTATATGCATAATATACAATTTAAGTACCTTAAAATCTTCTTGAACTAAATTTTACTGAATTAGTATGCTTTATTTTGAATAAGAACCTTTCTAAAGCTTTTTAAAGCTCAGCCCTGCAGAAAGTCATCCGTGGATGTCGGTGGCAGTTTTGTGGATTTTCGATAGACATTATCCGAATTTACTGTCCTGCAAGAAGATAAGGTTAATGACAGGAGCAGTTTCATCCCCCACGGCGAGGGGTGGCTTTATACAGCCTCCAGAATCGTGACATCGTCCGGATACGATGCGCGAATCGTCGATATGAAAGCCTTTCAATAGCATCGCGCTTGACCGGCAGTATACGATATCTCACTTTTATGATTCAACATCTAAGGCTTCATCTGCGATCTTGCCAATAGTATGTTGCCTCCAACTATGACATGATTAAAAATATTTTTGAAATTAAAACAATTTGAATAAATAACTGACAAAGATAAAAGAAAAAAATTATTAGAAATAAACCCCTTAATATTCTAAGACAAAGCTGACGGAGCTCACTTATTATTTTTTATAGGAAATGTCAACATTCCTCAAAAACATTCCATTGAACATAGTCGAGAAAGATCCAGAATGTTCTAGAATACTCCGGAATAGCAAAGATGGGTCGAGCACTTTCTAGAGTATTCTAGAAATACAGAGGTAGTGAGCGGCCCCCAATGTATCAGCTGTATTTTGGCTATAATGCTGGTTATCATCACATAATTTACTGCCCGGAATAGACTGGTCAAATCACTGTCATGGGTTTTTCATCCATAATGTTCTTCTTCTCACTGAGCTTCTGGCGATCTTTACTTGCATTATGAGATGCAAGATCTTGTAGCTTTCTGAATGTTTCATCACATGTCCTAGGTATTGAAGTTTTCGTATTTCCATTATTTTATTTACTTATTTTTCTTTATTCACCCGAACCATAGTATCTTTATCTGTTACTCGGTCCATCCAGCTCAGTTTCAGTATTGTTCTCGGATGCTTCAAGTCACCTCTTTCTGTAAGCTTCTATGCTTACATTCGATAAAATAATATTGAAAATACGTAGCATTTGACTATTCTCATGCGTAATCCAAGGTTAAAATCATGATTGCAGAGAATCATTTTCATGCGATAAAGGTTTTGCTCAATGCGCCATTTTATTTTGAATAGGATGATCTCAACTTTCATATACATTGCAGCCTAAGTATACAATACTTTGTATCTCCTCTGATTTGATTATTAATTTAATTAATTAAAAAATAAAAATAAATATTTTTCGAGGAATTTTATCACATCACTACCAATATGTACGTGACAGTATCACGAATAAAACAAATAACCGAAAATCTGTCAAATAGCGAAAATCTGTCGAATAGCGAAATAATCCTTTTCTTAACTTACCGACACAATTTTTTTATTAATTTACGAAAAAGTCCCTGAACACGAATTAATTAAAAGATCTTAAATTTACAGTCATTGAATATTTCACACACTTTTTACTACACTGTATCTTAATTTGTACTAATTACGCTGTTTCTATCGCTTCGTTGGCTTTCGAGAGTATTCCATTCAATTTTTGCATGTATGTACTTCGGCCGATATCTGTCACTCGGTTTACAATGCTCTTGCCACACTGTTTTCGCTAACGTATTAGACATCGCTGGCAATGATGCGTTTCTATGTCACACTTGTCAAACGTCTACAATGGCTCTCCGCGGGGCACTTGTTTCGTCTTTTATACAGAACATGTTGGTTTGGCGATGCCTTGAGAACTTTTTTACATTTTTAGTATTTACTTGACTTTTCCAGCGTTTGCAAGAATACCCGATTCCAGAGTGCTCCATAATATTGTGGAGTCTTTGAGAGATTTCGATACTGCTAATTCATTTTAAAGGGGTGTATTTTTCTAATTAATTATCAGCGTCACTTCAAATACGGAGCGACACAAATAATACATTTAGAAAAAGTTTCAAAATTTTATTTTCAATTCCCCTCAGTCAAGCAAGCTTCCTCTTGTTAAATTTGAGCCTGTAATCCATCGTGATTAATTACCGAACACTCATCCCGCAGCGATCGACACTTTTATTGAAAAATAAAACACTACCCTCTTCGGCAGCTTCCCTCGCATTAATCATTCGGAAGATGCGCCCATCAATCATGCTCGCGCGAGATGCGAAATCTGTCTTTGTACGTCTTTATTCGCAACTTTTATTTTCTGCTTTGGCGAAATTGTATCGGCGATGAATACAAATTACAGATTTACGGAAAGTTTTCATCTCGGAGGGCGGGGCGGGTGTTTGGTTTGAAGAAAATCTCTGTTTGTCTTTCGAGCGGAGCGCCACTCCGCCGCAACATTTTGGTCCTGAACTTGCGAAAATCTTCAAAAAATAAATAGGACCTCTCAGGCGAATTTTTCAGCGGATAATTCAAACCAAATATGTCGAAATTGATATTCCACGAAGTGGATTTATTGATACTGAAAATAAATCAAAATTTATTTAACCCGAGACCTTTTAAACGCCAGCACATACGTATATAGGGTGTAACCGATCTAGACCACAATACTTTAGTGTAAATTCCTGCATGTCGTAATATAATTGACATATCAATACTTATATAGATAAACGACATCAAAATATTAATTTTCTTTCAAGACTTCGGACATATCTTCTGTAAAACGTTGGAAATTTCGCAACGGGTTGACCTTGAAACTCACGCACTCTACACTTGAGGTATAATTTCATTCAACATGTTGATTTTTTTTTTTTTGACATTTCAACATTTTGACATTTTTTTCCAACGCAAAAAGTGTATTATGTAACAATTTACCTTCCAAATTAAAATTAATAATTACATCAAAGAACACATTCTTGTGAATACAAGAACGTAGTTCTGTGAAATTTAAAATCAAATTTGTTAATCAATTATTAGAAAGACTTGCGGAAAACACAAATCAACGAAAAAATATTTTGGCTGCTACCGGGACTAGAACCCAGATCTCCTCTCTTTCCGGGAAGTTGTGTTACCAGTACACCACATCAGCCTGGTACCTTTCCGCCAATATATCGACCTTATCTTAAGTCTAATTTATTAATTAATTAACATATATATTATCCATTTTAAGCAATCCACTTTTTAATGCGATAGTCACAAATTACTTTGTGTAAAATAAATTAAATCAACTGATTTAATTTATTTTTAATTTTGGATACATGTGATATAACACACATATATATTATATTAAATAACACATTCTTATTGTAAAGTTGCAATTTTCTCAGGACAAAGTTCTGTGAAATTTAAAACCAAATTTATTAATCAATAGAAAGACATGCAGAAAAATCAAATCAACAAAAAAAAACCTTCCCGGAAAGAGAGGAGATCTGGGTTCGAGTCCCGGTAGCAGCCAAAATGTTTTTTCGTTGATTTGACAAGTATCCGGTGCGAGTACCTACCGACAAGCGAGAAGTTTTATAGTGCGGACATCAGCGAAACGCGCATCAGTATATGAGAGACAAGTTATCGGTAGTTGTCGAAACTAGTTGTGTAGTCTTAAACTCATTAGTGGTCTTAGACAAGTAATCTATTTATATATAATTATAATGTCATTCCACAAAGTTAACGCCAATTCAATAAATAATATACCTATAGGTATATTTATTAATTAATAAATACAAGTAAAGAAAATGTATGTGCATTTATTTGTTATTGAATTTTGCCGGTCTAGGTAGGTACCGTATATCTACATGCGCATTTTTATTTAGAATCGTGTTTGGTCAATTATATGTTTTTTATTTATTTTCATAGATGGCGGTAGCGTGCCGCTATACATATTGTATGAAAATTTTGAATAAATATTTAAAAATAATCACGTAAATTACATACAATTTGAAAATGTCAATCATTAAGGGTAGTTATTGTTTACATTAATGTAAAAAAAATAAGTATTTATTGGATAGTTTCGAAGATATAAGCCAAAATATATCAAAGTTACAATATCCACACGCTTGACACCAGACGCGCAACATATATACAAAATCAGAGCGCTGAGAGTTGGAAGAGTACGTCTTCGCTGTAATGGCACTTGCTAGACATTGATTTGTTTATAAACGATACATTTTTTCCATTGCGCGCGCTCATTGGTCAAATGAAATTGCCTCCCCGGCGTCTTATTTCCTGTTACGCATTTCCGTCCCTTTTCACGAAATCACTGTCATAGATTTCAGGAAAGCGAGAGGAAAGATGTTACACATCAACAATATATGCCCGTAATCAGGAATCAGTTTTTATAGAAACATTTATGTTTCTTATATTTCATTTAATGAATAAACCAAACACCACCAAAGAATTTGGAAATTTTGTATAAAAACTTGAAGCCCGATATTTCAGAATAATATCAGATAATACCTAGCTGTACCAAGGGCATGGCTAGTTTTGTTTTGCTTCTGTTTAGAGCTGTCTAGACCCTCCAAAAACGACCTTTTGCAACACGATATTAAACTTGAAGCTATAAGCGATACTCTAAATATTATTATTAGTCACAGGCAAGAACAGAAAATCATCTACAAGCAAACGATAAAGTAGAACTGTAGAACGAACAAAAGAAGTTCAAGGAGCCAGAACTTCATTTAAAAAACAATTTACGATGTTTAAAAAAACAAAGAGAAATTTCAGCACAGCTCATGAAAATGTTTTAATGAAAACTTCTTTAAAAATTTTAAAATACGCTGTGGTAACGCTGTGGAGACTTCAACATGTTTGAAATTTAAAAATCTAATATTAGCTAGATTTTCTCATTTCAAGCCAGAGAAAATAATTTTAAAGAGGAAAGGTTAAAAATTCATTAATTCACAGTCACAATCACAGTCTGTTCTGTTCAATGAGTGTTCTAAGTGAGAATTAAAATTCAGTGTTTTTAAAATCAGTTTCGGAAAAATAAATCATTTTAATAACACATGAATAAGTCAAAAAGCTATTTTCTGTCAAACGAAATAATGCCACATATAGGTTTTTCCATTTAAGAAAGACAATCAAATTTAAGCCGTTCGTACGACGCTCATTGTTGGTGTTGGTGTGTTGGTGTTTACGGGTATATACACCAACACACCGAAACAATGTGCCTTGTACGCACGGCTTACACACACACTAATTCGATTGTCTTTCTTAAATGAAAAGAGGTCTACCTACATACTTCGGAGATATTCTCCGCAATAAGGAATGTGACCGTGTTAACTGATATTATGATAGTTACTTTGTGGTGCAACATGATTATTTTAATCGTCACTAAACAAAGCTTCTTCTTCTTCTTCTGCTTCATCTAGAACTGCGTCCTGTCATTGCTCGGAGCCTGTTCCTGGGATACAGATGTCCAGCTATCTCGCCAAACAAAGTACTCTTGAGTTATTTTATCTTTACCAAAGTTGTCAAAAATGACGGTACTTTTACATGTCGGTTCATAAGGAATGAGTCTTTGTTTATTTATATAAAAAAATAATTTCAAAAAATTTAAAAAAAAATTAAAAAATGAAAATAAAAAGGAAAGAAGAAATTTCGCTGTCCGTCCGCGTAACATCGTGTTACGTCCGTAACTTTCTTATAGTATTTTTTTTTTCGGAAAAATTCTTGTTCCAAAAATCTCTTTTTTCAAATTATTTTTTTGTAATTTTTTTTCAGAACTTTTTGTTTTTCGAAATTTCTTTTTTCGTTTTTTTTAAACCAACATGTACCGTCATTTTTGACGAGTTACAGCTAGTACAATAATATTCACCAAACTCTATACATTTTATCCAAAACTCCAGATTACAATAACTGGTTTTCGTGAAGATAGCAATCTGTTTTACATTACTTCGACATCAAATAAACAGATTTTTTTAGAACACTCTGACATGATGGAAGTCCAATATATAATATAATCCTGTATGTGTAACGAAATATGTATGTACTTATTTTCTTAAAATTATTTATATGCCATTACTGTCAACTGTTTGGTGCTGAAAAATGAATTTGAACCATAGTCTATGTACACATACATAGAAACAGAAAATTCACTTTTTGTTTCTCGTCTTTGGTTTTTAATGAAAAGTTTATATAAACTCCTTACATTAATTAGATCATGTTTGTACACGATAACATTCCAAAGATCTCATACAAAAATGCAAAACTCTTGGATTTAAAGAAATCAAATAATTACACACAGTTGGGTAACAATTACCATTATAACAAACAACAAAATTTAATCTAATTAGTAAGAGGGTATATCTCTTATCAAAATAAAGCTAATTTTCTAAGCGACAACCTGTAGATATGTGTACGTAACTAATGAGTCTGCGTATTTATTATTTATTTGCTTTGCTTATATTCTCCGCAGCTTAATTACACGAAGCAAAAGATTTATTCAACAAAATTGGAGTAATCATTACCCAAAATAATACTCCGAATTAGCATACAGGTTGTTTCAAACTTATAGACTAAATTTCGAAGCAGTTTGCTTATTTGTCAAGATTTGTTAAGACACTAGATTTGCCGAGTAGTCGGGAGTTCCGCCTTAATTCAGAAGATCAGTAAGACCATATTTTCGTAGCCCAAACAATTAGCTTGATGTCATAGTGGTAAAATATTGATCTGACACGTAGTCCTCTGACGTATCTATGATCTTTTCCTTTTATTTTTTTACCGGTTGGTTCCTCTTACGCAGTTGTCGTCAAGGGAGTAGAACCCCCAACCGACCGGAAGAATTCTGCCATGTTCAGTCTGTATGTTTACGTACATCGAAAATATAAATGAAATTATGTGCAAGCTAATAAGAACAGGTCAACACAAGATATTAAAAGTAATACTCACTGTTCGAAGTTGAGGTTATTATGAATAGGAATGTACTTGAAGATGCTACAACGATCATCGACATCATTGATGATCGTTGTAAGTTATATGTTGTTGTAACACAAGAATGATCATTGCTATGGCTTACGAGAAGCAGCACGGACCCATTTTCCGTAACTTGCATCTGATTGGCCGAAATGGTTGCTGCGTTACGACTAGAGTGCACACATAAAAAAGAAAAGAAAAGAAAAAAGTATATTTTACGATGGCAACATATTACAAAAACAAATTAAAGTTATAGTTTTTGAGTTATCGAGTTTTACTTACGCCAAATAATAAAAAAGTCCACAGAAGTCACTGATGCCGAGATTCCGTTTTGGTGTCACTCAAATTAATCATTAAAAGTCTTTGGCGTAGCTTCATGATAAAAAGTCGTAGAGGTCAAACTCTATGACTGTCTGGGAATCAAAATTGCGCCATCTAGCGAATGGCAGACTAGGGGCTGTTTTGCGCTGAGAGAAGCATTATACATCTAGCGATAATCCATTGTACCCTGATGTCAAAGCTTTCAATTGGTAAAAGTTTCATTCATAGACGATCCATAGATACAAAGATACAGCGATTTCAAATAGGCTCCATCTTTTTGAAACGCCTTGCATATTTGAAAATTCCCAGTAGAAGATATACCGGTACATGTTCAATATTTCCATCTCGATGCTAACCACAATGAATCATTTGATGAGATGTTTAACATTTTGCTTGTAAAAGTAATTAAATTTTCCGTACAACTGTTAAAAAGAAAAATCATATTTTTTTTCGTTTATTATAGACACAAGAATTAATTTAAATATCATTTTTAAATAAACAATTTCATGAAATACAATTTCTTTGAAAAGCCATCTTTTGATGTTTTTACAGACAACATTTTAATTCGCTCGAATAAATTGCGTACTTGGCCCTTTTAAAATTTTACGTTGTGTAAAGAAAGAAAAGGGCATTCATTTTTGTTCGTAATCCAATCAGTTAAAAAATACCCTTTGATGTGATGTATTCATTTAAAATTTTGAATCATATTTTTTAATATCTTTTTATTATCTCTTCTTCCTTGATCGCTTCAGGGTACTCGAAAAAATGAGCAGTCATAATTTTAGCAGACCTACGAATGCCATCTATCCCTTTTTATTACCCTTGCGGTCCTAAAACTCCCCTACCCATTGCAGGGCTATCTTGACATTATCTATCTTTTTCCATCTTGTTCTTTTCCTCAACCTCGATCATATTGGCTTATGACTCATCTCATTGTTTTCACTTTCCTCGGGATATCTGCGTTGCATAAAATGTTATTTGCGAAATTCAAATAACAGTTCTCATGAGAATCATAACAATACGCTACATCTTTCATTTATTTTTTACTCCCTTCATATTAACTCGTGGCGTCTGCTTGCTTGCCGTCAAAAAAAACTTTGGATCGATTTTTGACCCTTTTCCCGCTATCCAATCGAGCTGAAACTTGGCAAGTAGACTCGTGGCGACGATCAAGAACATCTATCAAATTTTCGTTAAAAAAAATAATAATTATAGTATAATTTCGGATTTTTAGAAATTTTATTGGTTTTTTCAATTTGGAATCATTATAAAAGTTTGATTACCGCGGCCCGATAACGTCGCGGAATATTTTCTAAATTTGAATTACTTCGTCGGTATGCATAATAGGTACTTCACTACGAATGTCGAAAATCTAAATTGACTGACAAATGTTTTTAGAATTTAATCTTCAAAGCATGAAGTGTCTTATCAAAACTCAAAACATCTGACATATTAGAAATATATTAAATTACTGTAAGTTTAGTGTTATGTTATATGTTTTAATTCGTCTTTAATTGTTGTTATATTTTACAAAGAAAGGGAGTATAATAAAAACTTGATTTTTATGGGTTACTTTTTTTACAATACGAATATCGAACGGTTCTCTCCAATACCATGATTTATTAGAACATTCAATATCGCAAACTTTTTATTCGCAAAACATTATTAACATCTTTTCAGGCTGTTAACCAAAATTCACATAGAACATTTTATTGCATTTATCAATATGATTATTGATAAAAAATCAGGAAGGCCTCCTTGTGTAATTTTGCATCTTTGTACATTCTGGTCTTGGTTTGGATGTGAACGGCTTCGTCTGAAATGGCTTTGATGTTACCCGCACAAACTTTGCATGCACCAGTTGCATGTTGACTGAAATTTGATTTGACAATGATTTTGTTATACCATCGTGGATAAAATTTATGGGCATGTCATGCCTATTGGCGCTGAATCACTTTATCTCGTATTGGGCCATGTGTTTGTGATGACCCTATTAGATAGAGGGGGTCTTGTTTAATAATCTAAATATTTCTAGATGTTTAAAAGATGAATTCAGTATTAAGAATTTATGATACAGTCGTAAGATACTTGACGCGAGTTGAAATAATTATTATATATTTCATTTCAATCTCCTGGTCGTGGCTATCACTGTAATGACCCTGCTAGATAGTGGTGTCTTGTTAAATGGTAATCTATCGAAGTTAATGATAAACTATATTATAATGCATTTTATTTTATTCCAATAAGTTTTCTCTGAGTAGCTTGTTGGTCTTTGAGTAGCTTGTTGGTCTTGTGGTTTAGGACTCTCGCCTCGTGATCCGAAGGTCGCAGGTTCGAATCTCACTCCAGACAAGCAAGTTAGTCCTATTTTCATGGCACAAGCGTTTAGCTTAATTTTAAAATATTAGGTCCTTACATATGAAATTGACGTTTTACCGTACTGGCAAATTTGATCTCAAATATCTTCTCTTTGGTTAGGAATTCCAAATCCAAATTTTTACAGCTATTTACTCATGTATTTGTGTTTTGAAAATTATAATTCATTTGTTTTTTCCTCAATTGTTTTTTTCTTTGCGAGACTCAGTTTACAAAATGAAAAACTTGAAATATCGCGTTATTTACGAGTACGAGTTCCACCGTGGCACCAGTGCTGCAGAACCGGCTCGAAGGATTAATGATGTGTATGGCGACGGTGCCGCAAAAGAAAACACAGTGCGTTTTTGGTTCCAACGTTTTCGTTCTGGAAATTTCGACCTGCAGAACAAGCCCCGTGGACGGCCGGAGACCAAAGTTGATAATGAAGAATTGAAGGCTATTGTGGAAGCGGATCCATCGCAAACCACATCCGAGTTAGCTGCAGGCTGCGGTGTTAGTGATAAAACTGTTTTAATCCACTTGAAGCAAATTGGTAAGGTGAAAAAGCTTGAAAGGTGGGTACCTCACGAATTGAGTGAAGCAAATCAACAAACGCGAGTTACTTGTGAGCGTTTGGTGGACTAGTGCTGGTGTCGTTCACTACAGCTTTCTTAAATCTGGCCAGACGATTACGGCAGATGTCTTATTGTCAGCAACTGCAAACCATGATGGAAAAGCTAGCTGCTAAACAACCGAGGCTGGTTAATCGCTCTAGGCCACTGCTGCTTCATGATAACGCTAGACCACACACTGCACAACAGACGGCTACCAAATTAGAGGAGCTTCAATTGGAATGTCTAAGACATCCACCGTACTCTCCGGACCTTGCCCCAACAGATTACCATTTTTTTCGAAATTTGGATAACTTCTTGCAAAGGAAAAAATTCAACTCCGATGGGGCAGTCCAAACCGCCTTCAAAGATTTTATTGATTCCCTTCCGAATGGTTTTTTTAGTAAAGGGATCGATGAACTACCTATGAGATGGCAAAAGTGCATAGATAGCAATGGTACATACTTTGATTAAATAAATATATTATAATAAAAAAAAATCGACTTTATGTTCCTCCCATACTAAACGTCAATTTCATATGTAAGGACCTAATAGTAAGAATATTGGAATATTGATGTGACACGAATTCCATGTTCGCATCTCTATTAAAAAAAAAATTAATAATAATAAATCAGTCACCTGTTCGCGGCTAACAATGTAAGATGACCTTAGGTGGTGTCCTATCAAATAAACGATATGAAGAAGCAAAAACATCGCGAAGTTAACCTCAATATCATATATTTTAATCATTAAATATTTCGTTTTATTATATGTGAGCCTGCGGTTCTCTGCCCACAACGGGGGGCGCGGGAGGTGGACATAAGCAAGCGACCGGATGCAACCGGTCGCTGGAGGGTGACAGACTCCATAACAAAATACGATGTAGTTGTTTTAAAATAAAACATTCTATACGTTGAAATATTACCTACTAAAATTCAATTCTTCTTATGAAATAACGTTCCACGATATACGAACCTACTCTATACAATAAAGTAACTAAAAATACATATTGCCTGTAAATAATTCCTCTGTGGTACTTTTTCTTTTTTTTAATGCAATATTAATTAAAAAATATTAACTAATCTGTCTGACTTGCTGTTAGATATTATCTATGGAGATTTTGACTAAACACATTTGCTCTAGAATGGAATATTGGTAAGTTCTCGAATAGAATATCCAATAAAATTATATTATCTAAGATTTTTCTAACATCTTTGGTCCGCATACGAGATTTGATAATACCTAAACCCTCTGTATTTCCTAAGCGTATAAATTACATTTTAAATTACATACTAAAATTTCTGTACGACTGGGTCGAAATAAAACACATCACTATACGTCTAGAAATGCTATCTCTGACGTGACTGAAATACCAATTGTTGATGTCTATAATCATGAACTATTTCCGACTCATAATGGAACTCGGCACCGATACTCAAACCCTTACCGGAAGTAATAAATGCAAATAATTCCCAGTGAATATAATCTATACAATAATTTATACTAGTCGTATTACGTCGTTAATTTGGCACTTTGATCGGTTCTAGTGGAATTAGACCCCCAAATTGTGTCGATGGTAAACCCGAGATACTCCAAGCCGTGTTGGTCTAATATACGAAAACGAGAGAATTTTAATACATACTAGCTGTGCCCGCACGGCTTTGCACGCATAGATTTTTAGAACACTGTTTGGATCCTCATAGAACTTTCGCGAACCTTCTAGAACATTCTTTTTCCAGAACATTCAATAAATTCGAATATACAGGAACATTCTAGGCACACCGACACATTCCGCCACTCAGTTTAGAACCTTACAGAACTTTCGGGAATTTTCTAGAACCTTCTCCTTCCAGAACTTTCTAGAGCAGGTTTTTCCGGAACCTTCTAGACTCACCGACAGAGTCGGCGCGCCTATTTTGAAACAATCTGAAGCATTTGCGGCCTTTCCATAACAAAACAATGCGCTACAAAGCACATTTTTGTCACCCACTCCCACCCACGCTCAGCCACCCCCACCAAACTCGCATATTTTCGATGTGACACCAAGGGCTGTCCACCACCATAACCACCGTTGGGTGGTTGTGGCCGGTTATGGAGAAAACTTGGCGGGTAGGGAAACACGGGTTTCTTCTATATATATATATATATATATATATATATATATATATATATATTGATTACCCCTTATGGTACCCTTATGGTATATATATATATAATATATATATATATATATATATATATATATACCATAAGGGTACCATAAGGGTTAATCATATATATATATATATATATTGATTAACCCTTATGGTACCCTTGTGGATTCGTCACAATTAATACGTCTAAATTATGGAGCGCGGACGTCAGCGATGTTTACGAAATCGTCATACATTCCGTTCGCTGTCATATTTTCCTGGTAACTTTTAAATCACCGTCCGTGAAGTTGTTCACATATAAAATCAAAGGGGAAAGAATACATATTAATAATTTCTAACTACTGAACTGCAAAATCGAAGCGAGACTTCTCCAAAAGGTTCGATTAGGAAAATGTCTCGGGCGATTATTGCCTATTCCGTAGAGCCATTTATTATCAAAGATTTTAAACAATCTCCAATGAAGACAAAATATTTCCTCAGATGCTTGTATTTGACTATCTAATATTTTAAATTAAGGTTTTTTCCAATTATATCCTATCTGCATCTATTACGACCATCACATGTTTATTATTTTTGAAGATTTGCTTACTGTATCAAAATAAGTCCTAATTACTAGTAGCTTCTGCGGTTTGATAGATTTTTAACCCTTTTCCCGTGATCCAATCGAGCTGAAACTTTGCAGGCAGACTCTTGGTGACGATAAAAATGATCTAACAAATTTTCTTAATATTAATAATATTTAAAGTATTAACTTTGTGGTTAGACATAATAACAGAATGTTAGTAAACTTAGTAAAAACCACTACCAGATTTACGGTCTACCGGTTTTTTTGTTTAAATTTTTTAAATAATTATATTGTAATTTTGGATTTTTCGAAATTTTAATGGTTTTTTTCAAACTTGAATCAATACAAATGACTAATGACCCCGACGCGTGCACTAGGCACGAAACCTAATTCAATGAGAAAGGGAGTATAATAAAAACTTGGTTTTCGTGGGTAAATTTTTTTTTTTTACCTCCATCTTTAAAGTCCGTAAAACAGAATAACGAGCTATTCCTTTTCGTATATATCCTGCTTTACTTCCTAGTACTTCCTACTGGATATGATTATTCCCAGTCACGTTTCGATGACAAATATGCAACCCAAAAACCTATCTACAAATAATGCAATTTTGAATTTAGTATTCAGATTTATTCAAAATCAAAGGTTCTATCAGCAACACACAAAAAAATCTTCCAAAGGAAGGTTCTATAGGAAGTAAAATAATCTCAAAGGTTTCCCAAAAGTTCAAAAATTTATTTAATTAAAATATTAATGCATATATGGAATATGTGTCATGTCAATATTTATGCTTGCTTGAAAATATCAAAAACTTGATGGTCAAGTTAAAAATCAGCTGATGGATTATTTTTGACTTTTAAATTTATTTAAAATAGAAAATGTATCTTCCATCCCTTAAAACATTCCGTCTAACGCTAAAAGCTGGCCCCTGCTCTATTAGGAGAAAATGTTGAAAGCTTGGAATGAGTATAAGAGTTACTGCATGAAGATGCATTCTCTCTACTTTACCCACTGTTTGAAATAAATTCACAGTTCACTTGTGAAAATAGCCTGGTTCAATGTTCATCATGGACAGTACACGGTGAACCTAATGGCTTTTTTTCAAAGTTGCAATATGTAGTTAATTTGTTGAAAGTCAAGTTAACCTGACTATCGAGGTATTATGTGATGAAACTACGTATATTAAATTCACCTTTAACTTTTTTTAAAGCCGTCATTTAACCATATTGTTACCATTTAAATTACCACAAAAAACATCCAGTGTCCAGCCGATGTCCGTAAGAATTGCGTTTATTCGAGTGGTTGTCACCCTTGCAAAAGTTTGGTTTGTTACAAAGTTACAAAGGAGGATGGTTTGTGTTTCGTGTTTGATTTGCACTTTTAATGATGGCTGGTACCTGTATTCTTTAGATAAGGGATCTGTGTAGTATGTGACAGGTGTGTTGGGAATGTCTATAAGGATGAGATCGGAGATTTTGTTTTAGTTGTACTGTTTTGTTGGTTTAGATTGCAAAAGAACGAGTTGTTGGGATTGTGAATTTGAGTTTGAGAGTGAGGGGGTAAGAAAAGTTTGGTTGTCCGTCCGATAATTGAAGTCTCCAAGAATCAAATTAAAGGCGGTGAGGTGTTTCAAGAATATATTGCGTAGGTTGTCATAGAAGGTTTAATGTTATATAATAGGTAGATGTCGTCATCTAATAAATGAAAGTTCTTTTAGTTTGAGTTTTAAGTTTTAATTTTAACGTGTTTCTACGATTTTTTTGGTCGTCATCCCATTGCAGGGTCCATCATCAAGGCTGATGTATTGTTATGAATATTAATATGGTGTATTGACTTACAATACCACGTCGAAAGCAGGATGTCTCTGTTAATGCCACAAATTATCTTGTGTCGTACACGTATTGTCGGATCACTATCACGATATTTTTAATTTGAGACTTGGGCTGTCCTCCTTTCCTTGGATTTTCGATTTGAATGCAATATAACGGTTGATATCTGTAAAGTGCTAGGCCAATGATGATTTTCCTGGATGGTAGGGTTAGTAGACCACTCGTGCTCGTCAACCCTTTTGAAAATTGTGCGCAATGTTTGTCCCACTTGATCGTAATCTTGGCAGTCGAGTCTATAAGCACCGTCCGTTTCCAAGCCATTTCGGTCCTTAACTTATGCGTTAGTTCCAAATACTTTCGAAAATTGTGCGCAATGTTTGTCCCACTTAATCGTAATCTTGGCAGTCGAGTCTATGAGCACCGTCCGTTTCCAAGCCATTTCGGTTCTTAACTTATGCGTTAGTTCCAAATACTTTCGAAAATTGTGCGCAATGTTTGTCCCACTTAATCGTAATCTTGGCAGTCGAGTCTATAAGCACCGTCCGTTTCCAAGCCATTTCGGTTCTTAACTTATGCGTTAGTTCCAAATACTTTCGAAAATTGTGCGCAATGTTTGTCCCACTTAATCGTAATCTTGGCAGTCGAGTCTATAAGCACCGTCCGTTTCCAAGCCATTTCGGTTCTTAACTTATGCGTTAGTTCCAAATACTTTCGAAAATTGTGCGCAATGTTTGTCCCACTTAATCGTAATCTTGGCAGTCGAGTCTATGAGCACCGTCCGTTTCCAAGCCATTTCGGTTCTTAACTTATGCGTTAGTTCCAAATACTTTCGAAAATTGTGCGCAATGTTTGTCCCACTTAATCGTAATCTTGGCAGTCGAGTCTATGAGCACCGTCCGTTTCCAAGCCATTTCGGTCCCTAACTTATGCGTTAGTTCCAAATACTTTCCTGCTTTCGACGCGGTATTGCTAGCTAGTACTAACAAACTAACAGCGTTTCACCCTGCAAGCCAAACTTAACCGAAACATTAAAACTCATAACAAAACTTCAGCTCTGAGATCTGAACGTCGGCATGAAACACGTAAAAATGCCCCAGAAAACTCAAACCAGAAGATTCTAAACAGCCGTGAAAACCTAAGAACATTTTTATTCAATTGATGCAGATGTGTTAGTAATGTATTTCGGTTATTTATTTTGATTTTTACTCCCTTTCTTTTAACTCGTAGCGTCTGCTTGTCTGTCGAAAAAACTTTGGATCGACTTTTAACCATTTTTCCGTGATCCAATCGAGCTGAAACTTTGCAGGCAGACTCGTGGCGACGATAAAAACGATCTAACAAATTTTCGTTTAAAAAATTTAATAATTATAGTATAATTTTGAATTTTTCGAAATTATAACGATTTATATATTGTTTAATTTTCGAGTCCGAAAACTTGGTTTTTATGGGTTAGTTTTTTATTACTACCCATATTGTCTTCGGCTACAGTGTGCCAGTTCGGTTTTCTATCAACTTGTTGTGTATTTGATACGATCGACGATCGGAGAAATGATTGATTTAGACGATAATGAGGAGTATTCTCACAGTTGCCGCGGTGCTCCCCTAAGCCGTCGCTACCGAGAATTATTTACCGAAACGTAATCAAATTAGCCAGGCTTTCAGATTTGCTAATAGACAGACATGCGGGAGCGCTGTCAGACGTCAGGCAACAAAGTAAGCGCGTGATGTGATTAGGCGGCGCGGCCTGGTGACGCGCACGGGTGGAGAGGATCCGACGGCAAACGGTATCGATGGCGAGGACTTCATGGGGAAATGGCGTCACGCTACGGAAGCGGAATTAGGAGCCGTCCATTCGATACTGCATCGCACGGCCACATGTTACACCAGTGACGTAACTGACTAAAATCCGGACATCCATCTAAAACGGAATAATGGCGTCAGGCCGCAACGCAAATTGGAAGGGCCTCCTGCGTATCAGTGGTGGTCGGTGACTTTTGATAGAAGGGATGCTGATTGTAAGTTTACGTCACCTTGATTTTTGCTCGACAAAATGGGTACCCACATATAAATTCCTTAAGGGGGGGGTAAGGTTTTTAAATTTTTTATTTTGCATTTTATTTTAAATTTTTTAAACGAATGTATAACATCGCAAGAATATTGTGTCAAAATTTCAAGTCAATCGGAGCAAAGTTGACGAAATTATGAACATTTGAGCGATACTCAGACTGATTTTCTATACCTGCTCGGGCAGCTGAGAGACGCGCTCACCTGAGGACTACCGGACGTGCTATTTGTATTGGAAGAGTTTTGTGTAGACAAGGACAAAAAGATGCTGATGATGAAAGCTCTTTGCTGTGTGAACATGGCATTAGCTTTCGTGGATTATGTGTAATTATAAAATAAGTGTTGAGTTTTATTTTGAATTTTACTGTTATTAATTTTTATTTTTTAATAACAAATTAGTCGATATTTTTCGCAAAAAATCGCGGTTTTCCCTTCAAAGTGTTCCAAAAAATTGAAAAATTGAAATTTCAAAAAACCCTCCCGACGTTACCTGGGAAACCTATGATCTAACGAATAAACTTTGATTTTTTTATTTCAGATGATATAGCACCAAGTTATGATGGACACCGCAATTCTACTTTTTTCCGAGACACGTCCGAATAATTGCTGCCATTGCCGTATTTTTTAATATTTCGTCTTGAAAATTTAACACAATATTCTTCAAATATCATACTTTAATGTATCATTGGTTTTAATAAAGAGATTTTTACTATGTCGTCACAAAAAATTCACAAAAATATGCCTTTTTTTGTAAGAATTAACCTTACCCCCCCCCTTAATAGAAGGGATGCTGATTGTAAGTTTACGTCACCTTGAATTTTGCTCGACAAAATGTAAATATAAATTCCTTAACTACAAATTTAATTTGAATCTTAACTATTTGGAAACAATTTCTCTTGAAAATAGTCGAATATTGTCAAATCAATACTTCATTCATTTAAAAAATTTCCAATTGAAAATTTTTCAGGGTTTTTATCATTTTATTTAACTTGTATTGAAACGAATGAATTTTTCGTAATCGATATAAGTTACTATAATGGTATTTGGAAAACTTTAATAACCTCATAGGACTATATTTCTGCCTTGATTATGGGTCGAATATGTTCAAGCTATCATGACCTAATATCAACAGTTATGGAGATATGTGACATCAAAGTTAGCATTTTTTTTTCAATATTTCTGACTTATTTTTTGTAAAACGTTGGACTATCAGTACACAAACTTATATCGAATATGAAAAATTCATTTCCTTTAATACAAGTCAAATAAAATAATATAAACTTTCGAATACCAATTGGAATTTTTTCAGGGTTTTTATCATCTTATTTAACTTGTATTGAAACGAATGAATTTTTCGTAATCGACATAAGTTACTGTAATGGTAGTCCAATGTTTAATAAAAAATTAGTCAGAAATATTGAAAAAAAATGCACACTTTGATGTCGCATATCTCCATACTATTGATATTGGGTCATGATAGCTCATCGAGCTATCATTTCGACTCATATCAAGGTAGGAGTGTTTTTTTAATGTTTTCCAAATAACACTGCGTGTGATATAGTTTATTAATAAACCTATGTATAATTGCAGGAAAATTTTGGTCGTCGGAATGAAAGAGTGATCTGTTGTTATTGTTTATTTGTTCCCGGGGATATTTGCCGGAAACAAATGAAAATGTGCAAGGAAAATAAGTGAACAACAAAGAAATAGATGTTTTAACGCGGCACAGACCCGCTCGATGTTACGGCAGAGGCCCGACTGTGTGGTGTCGCCATGTCCCTAACTCGACTCCTTTGTCTACATCGCCGAGATTTTTATTGTGTTAATATAAACAAACTCTGGGTCAAGCGATAGGTACATGACACAGGGTTGGTTGAACGGTACATATTGATATACTTAATAGAAAAAATTTTTTTTTTCAAAAACGGCTGAAAATTATGCGCACGCACTTCGTTGCACTATAAATGCGCCTAAAAAAGTATGACAACATAGGCTCTTGAAGGGTGTAAGTGTTTTTTTCAGGGGACCATAATCTTTAATGACAATACAATCATATATTTGCAAGTACATATAATATCCATATAGTACACACAATACAGAACTAATAGTGATGTTGGTAATGATAGACAATCATTTTATAGATAACAAAATTACGTACAGAGTGTCAGCACACACACAATAGATTAAACTGATTTGGTCAAACACCTAGAATAACGACCATTTCAATTTTAAAATAAACCTACTTATTGAGAATTTTTAACAAATGAAAAATTATTATTGGAAAAGTCTAACTCCTCTTATCCCAGCCCCCGGACATGGGGCCGGTTAATATTATTATTTAAAAGCGCAAATGATCGTAAGAATATAATCGCCTATCGATCGCCAGCCCTCCGGAGTGCTTTGTGCTGCCACGTGCCAGGTAGCCCCACCACAGGTGTCTGGTGATACAGGAAACCATAAATCATGGCGGCCAGGAATAGTCCATAAAACCCGGGATTATTACGTTCCTCGAGGAGTATGTTCTCCGCTCAGTCCATACATCATGGCCGAAGAAATTAATAATTTATGTGGGGATTTACTCGCTGGAGAAGATTATTTCAAAGCTTTTTGTTCCTGGACCCCTTGTTGGGGCTGAATGGGGCGAATTTTCGCTATGAAAGGTATCCTGAAAAGATTTTTATTGCAATAAAGTTATTATTTGTTCTTCGGCAGTACTTCGTAGGCTGCGAAGGGTAGTCGCATTGTAGTGATGAGCTTTTGTGAGAGGTGTGATGACTTAATTTTTTGAAACATATTTACTTAGGTGACGGTTTAGCTGGGTGAAATAAACTACGTTACCTCAACGTGAGTTTAATCGTAGTTTTATATATAACCACTAAGAAACGAGATAAGAGATTCTGTTTCTCTCGAAATGTAAGTAATCAAAAATAAAATTATAATTAAACTCACGAAGAGGTAATATAGTTGATGTTTTTCACCCAATTCAATGATCATCATGATTATGCATATTTATTTAACAATTTAAAAAAAAAATAGAGATGCGAACACGAAATTCGTGTGACATCAATATTCTTACTATTTTAAAATTAAGCTAAACGCTTGTGCAATGAAAATAGGACTAACTTGCTTGTCTGGAGTGAGATTCGAACCTGCGACCTTTGGATCACGAGGCGAGAGTCCTAACCACAAAACCAACAAGCTACTCAATATTATTCATATTTTAATTGACAATGCATATTTGCTGGTAGGAAAATATTTCTAATCCCAACTGAATTGAATTGAAATGCATACATACAATCCAAAAACAAATCGAGATTCTCTGAATAACGTTCTCTGCTTTTTGTAAATTTATTAAAAGTAATAGAACTCTTAGTAGAAGGAAATAATTTTGCTTTTTTATTTTGCTTTTTTCAATACATTATTAGACTTCATAATATGTCATCCCTTTTGACGATTGCATTTGAATTGTTTTTGCCGCTTGACAGCTCAATACAACTGGCTATACAATTTGTAAAAGAGATATATACTATGCATATTGAAATATTGCGTAATACTTCTCTGTAGCAGCGAAGAAAAAAACTTAAAAATGTGAAAAAAAAATTCGTTCAAATTATGACTTTTATCTCACTAAAAGGATTGGAAATATAGCCACGTGACACCAGGTATACAGGATGATTTAGGGTCTCATGGTCATGATCGAAGCAAGAGCATTGAAATTTTCCGGCGTTGCGTAATGATCCTTGGTAGTATTTTTATTTTAGTTTTGTACATAACAATAATGTGGTTCTTACAAACAATCGTTGCGACCGTTTACTAAGGCGGAAGTCCGGTACAGCTATTTCAATAGCTTGAAGTTTGGTGCAGTTTTCACTTAGATAATCGGCTGGTTAAATGGTGGAGCTATTCTAGAAGCCGAGATAGAATCCGACAATTTTCAACAAACTAACCATCGCAATACGAATACGAAACCTTAAAAACCTTTAACGACCTCTAAAATTTAGCGGCTTAAAAGAAACATTTTGTGTTTTGAGGCTACATCTTCTTCTTCTTCTCGTGTCTAATCCTTTCAACAAACATTGGCTATCGTCACTCTATTTACTGCGGTATAGAAAATCCCTATACCGCAGTAAATAGAGTAAAAATAGTCTGGTCAAACCATTACTGAGGTCATTCAACCGCGATTTTTTTCTCAATTTTTTCATATATGCTATTTAGTGTAAAATTAGGTATGGAAGTCTTTTTGGGTGTTCATAGGGCTTACGACCCATTGCTGGCTTAAGTTATCACTTTACACAATATAACGTTCACCAATTCCACCCATGATAGACTACCACATACATATATCAAATTTTTTGATGTTGTACATATGTTTAATTTGCTGCGTTTGTTTCATATGTGTTGTATTTTACTACCACCACCTGTGGTTGATATTTGGTTATTAGTAATGAGATATCTATATTTTTGATATTTGATATGATAATTTATGAAAATTTGATATAATTGAGTTTTTTTTTTATGAAAATTTATGAAATCAATTTATGAAAATTTGATATAATTGAGTTTTTAAAGCAATATTATTTTTATTTGTATATTATATTCTTCTGAATTACTAACATAACACACTAGATAGAATACGGCTGAAAATGATTTCAATTTTTAACTCCGTTTCAGACCAGTTTTCCTACCTATATTCAGGATATTTTGAATATGCTCAAAAATATCTTTGTCTCTGCAAGACATCTATAATATATCTTGATTAATGAAACCCGCTTCGGATAAAATTCAGCATTGTGTTCTTGAAAATTTTTAACATACTACATTTTTAACATAAAATATTCACGATGTAAGTAATATTCAGTTTCTAGCAATCTCTCCCTGTATTATGAAATGCAATATCTAGTCGTTTCATTACACTTTAGAGATTTCAAAATTTTCGGATTTGTTTTGTTTTAAATACCTCTTTTCTTTTATATATCTGAACCATAACGTCTTGATTTGTAACTCTATTCATCTAGATTAATTTGGGCATTATACTGTAGATCCACATCTCTAATTTATTAATTTACCTTATCATTTATTCGATTAGTTCCATTCCATAAAATACTACTGAAAACATATAGAATCTCGACATTCGCATTTCAGGTTCAGATCACGCTGCGGAATATATTTTTCATGCGAATGAAGGATGCACGAGCTTGCTTCATGCGGCATTTGATTTCCACAAAAGGATCCCATCTCTCATTTATATTGCAACCCAGGTACATGAACAATACTTTGTATTTTCTCCAATTTCAGCAATGTAAAGACTACGCTGGATATACAGACTACGTTTGAGTCTACGCCGAATCAATATGCCGCCGTTTATATTTTAGTATAATATTCTAAGCGTTTTTAATAACGCCAGATTTATACATATACAAAAAAATTCTTCCTAACACACATTTTCTTTGTTTTCATTCATAAACATTTTGATTTGTGAATGTCGATAATAAATATTCAATTTACGATTATAACAAAGTAAGATTCAACAAGACTATCTTACCCCTAACATACATATTTATATGGAACGGAATTGTGACGCCCACTAAAAAATGCTAAAGTTACTTTAAGTACAGTGGAACCTCTCATAACGAGTAATTCGCATAACAAGCAAAAAAAATTGTGAAAAAAGTGCTTCCTTAACGAGCGACATTTCGCATAACGAGTGACGCACAAAGGGGAAGTCGCATAACGAATAACGCACTTCCAAGCCAGGACTTCCGTCAGTCTGTATTTATTTTTTTATAAACTTGTGTTCAGACATTATTTGTATTTCTTCTGCAAATTTTAATAACCCTTGCAAAAATGTACCCGGAGAAAAAGCCACAAGAAGACAGCCATAAGAGAATAAAAATAACTGTAGAAATGAAATGTTAAATCATTGAAAGGCGAGAACTAGGTGTGAGGGTAGCTGAACTAGCGCTCATGGGAAACATACATTGAGAAGCATCATCCTAATAAAGAAGCGGCTATGCGTGCTACAAATTTATTCAATGATAATGCTGTGTCACATTTTCACCAAATTTTGAAGCGTCGTCAAAAAAAATGTCTAGACAGTTTTATAGTAAAAAAAGAATTAATTATTTGTCATAAATTCATAAATAATAAGCTAGTTTAGATTTTTTAAATTGTTTTTTCAAATTGAAATCGCATTCCAGGTTGTTATGATCCTTTACAATTTACAAGTAGGTATGTATGTAATTTTATTTGAATAACGATAAAAATGAATATTTTTCGGCATGGAACGTATTATCGTGTTTTACATTGATTTATTTAGGAAAATTTGTCTCGATTAACGAGTGTTGCACACAACGAGCAAGATTCTGGAACGAATTATGCTCGTTATGAGGATTCCGCTGTACTTCAAATGTGGGTCTACAGTCTATAGGCGGCTTATTTTTAGAAGCCGCCAGGACATTACAATATTAATGAGATATCCTGAGACGGAAGTCAGATCCAGCATCTAATGAAGATACCATTGCAGAAGAGGTCCTGGAAGATAAAGGACTTCATGAGAATACGACGCAACGGTTCGGAAAATCCACTGTCCAACTTTTGGAGTTACTGCATCAAAATTACGCCAAAAACACCACGTACATCGTCGTAGTATCTCGTCAAAATCCGTGGTTGATCTGTGGCTAGGTTTGTACCTATCCACGGCTGTAAGTTTTTTTACTTTTCAATTAATTTTTTCACTTTCGATGAACGATTTCGATTTGGCGTCGGAACTACTGAAAGTGTATCGCGTCACCGCCGGAAAGTTTCAGTACATATTTAATCATTTTTAACATTAAAAAATATATTTTAAGGAAGCTATATATAAATCATGGCCACTACCTAAAGAAATCAATGGGTGAGAGCTAGATTTTTATAATCTTTCAAGAAAATGTAATATTATAATGTCGTCATGATCGTAGAACAATGACGGATGTGCAAAAAATTCCATATTGACTTTTTTGGATCATTAAAAAGTGAAAAAAAGAACCCACCTAATTGTATATAAAAAGTGTATTTTTACTCCCTTTCTTTTAACTCGTGGCGTCTGATTGCTTGCTTGTCTGACGAAAAAACTTTGGATCGATTTTTAACCCTTTTCCCGTGATCCAATCGAGCTAAAACTTTGCAAGCAGACTCGTGGCAACGATCAAGAAGATCTATCAAATTTTCGTTAAAAAAAATTAATAATTATAGTATAATTTTGGATTTTTCTAATTTTTAATGGTTTTTTCATACAACTCAGTAAGTTGTATGAAAATACTCCGACGCATCTGGTAGACACGAAACCCGAAAAAGAGAAAGGGATTATTGTAAAAACTTGGTTTTTATGGGTCAGTTTTTTTCTCATTAATTTAACCGTCGTTATACGAAGTTGGTATAACGACGGTTAAATTAATGAGAATTCCATATTGACTTTTTTGGATCGTTAAAAAGTGAAAAAAAAGCCATCTAATGGTATATAAAAAGTATATTTTTCTCATTAATTTAACCACAGTTATACAAAGTCGGTATAACAATGGTTCTGATTTGCGATCGTAGAACAATGCAGCATGTGTAAAAACGTCGTTGTACTGCGCTGACTATATTTGAGGTTTTAAAGGTATCCACTTTAAATAACTAACCCAAGTTTTCAAGGAAAATCTTTTGTAGTTATCGAGCAATGACTTAAAGTGTATGTAAATAAAACTTCAAACTGCTCTCCTGCAAACTTGAGAAAAATCACATGCGTCGTTGCTCTACGATTATGATGTGTGATAGTGATTTGTCGTCGTTGTCGTTGCTGGGCCTCCATTTAATAGTCTTTATAATCTTTAGTGACTTGCGATACAAGGGTAATTCAAAAATAAATTTATATCCTAATGAACACTGTATATATTTTTTATCTTTATATACTTATAATTTACATGATTTATATCCTTACACAGTACATTAAGAGGTTACACCACCCTGGGAGCCTAAAATTTAGGTAGAAATTGGGTAATTTTTTTACGAGATAAATTTTCTTTTAATGACACTTATTATGGCACATTTTTTTTCTTCTTTTTCTTCTACCCCTTATCCTGATGGGTCGGGATCCTTGCACCTAGGGTTGTCAACTTTTATTAGAAGAAATAGTCTGAAATAGAGTATATCTGATTTCAAAGGAGGTAAATAAAGAGTACCTACGGACTTATAAAAAAGAGTATCATTTATTTCAAATTTTTGAAAAGGTATTTTTTGCTACTTTTTGCGACTTTGTACGACTCCATACATTTTAACAAGTTCACTTTTTCTTGCGACAAAATAAACGTATCCTCAAAACAACTTGTGACATTGACATCACAGATTGACATCAGTGGCTGCGTTTACAAACGTCCGAGTGTGGCTTGGGCAGTAGGGATTCCCAACTTGGGAATACCAGCGTATTAAAAGTAAATAGTCGACTTTTTTGGTTACGATAATAGGTATGCATCATATATGCGTGACTGGCACTAGTATACTCGTAGTATATGTTGTGTAAAAAAGAGTATTTTAGCATCCTATATTAGTGTTATAGATTATATAGCACGCCTACATGATATAGAGTACAATACTCCATTTTAGAGTACGGTTGGCAACCCTACCTGCACCGCGTAAAAGGTTCCAACTTTTCTTATCTTGGGCTTTGCTCTCCACGTCAGCCCAATTTAGTTGCAACTTCGCTTCGCAGCAGTCTTCCAGCTGTTTCCGCCAGCTCCTCCTAGAACGGCTCCTTGGTCTTCTGCCTTCTGGTCTTACCTGGAAAATCCGCTAGACGTGTTTGTATAGTACATATTAAAGTTTAGTTTCACTGGGAAATTTTTGAAAAAAAAACAAAATGGCCGCTTGACGTCCATTCCCGTAGTCGTCCTCCGCCGCGACTGAGATGTAACATTCTCCGGTGCACGAAATATCTGTGATGTAGCATACGGATTTTTTGATCCGATTAGTCATTTGTTAATAACAATCGTTTACAATCATTATTTTTCACACTGCTCCTAATTTTACAAAAAAACTTTTTTTTTACTGTGGTATAAAGCAATCATTTTGTGGTTTGACATATTTTAAATAAATTAATATGTCAAACCTTGCTTGCTTTCGAAGCGTAAAGCGAAACCGGTTGGCGTATTAACTAATAAATAGTGGTTTTAATTTATTTAATTTATTTAAAGACTTTTTTCAAATCGGATAGTATGACTTTCCATGTTTACGTCAATCTTGTTGTGAATAACTTTATTTGTTTGAATTTATTAATATTATCCGTTAAGTACCTAGGTAATATTATCCGCTAATCAAACTCAATGCATAAATAGTAGGTATATACTTAAAACGGCCAAAATTCTTCGAAAATGAATTTACACTTCAATATTTCAATTGTATTAATGTGCAGCATATTTTAAAGTATTTGGATAATATTTTTCACTTTTTCGCACGCGTACCTAACATCACCTTAAACGTCTTGTTTATTTGCGAAGGCGAATAATCCCGCAATAGATCTAAGGCTAGTAGCCATAAAGGGCGCATATTTTTCCCAACATGGCGTCCTCCGGAAGGAAGTTTTCTTTCAGCTGATAAGCGGTGAGCGAGCGACACGCGCCCGCTTCCGGCCAAACTTTCAGGCATCCCCACCAATCCTCGCTCTATCAACGCCATCTAGCTTTTGCAGCGTCAAGCCTCAACTGTCTGAGTCGCGATAAACGGAATATAGTACTTACCTATATAAGTACCTACCTATGAAGTTTTATATTTTCAATAATAATTATTTAAAACAAATTGGATGAATCAATTAAATATATGTTATTATTTAAAATATTTATTTAGCACACCAAAACTAGTACATAAATATGTACAAGGTATTTTAATTGAAGTAACTAATATTTTAACGTATATTTAAATTTTTTACAAACATAAATGAAAAAAACACATGTATAGAGTACCTAAACTCAGCGGCTTCCTACATTATAATTATTAACAAATAATAATAATGATGATTGTTAATTATTTTAAAGAGTATCGTTATTGGAGATTCCACTGTTGAATACAAAAGATGACCATGACCAGGACCCTCTAAACAAGCGGTCGCCAAAGTTGTGGTCCGCGAAAAAAAATCTAAATATATTTAACACCAAAAAAATCCTAATTAGTGGTCCGCGGAATTTAAAATTATGAATTTAGTGGACTCGGCGGGTAACATAGGCGACATTTCCCCCCAATTCTTTTACCCTTTCCCCTCCCCCTGATATATTTTCGATGCAAATCTGTACCGTTTGACCGATCGGACTCAAAATTTGGAAACGTATTCTTTTGGACTCGGCAGGTAACATAGGCGACATTTCCCCGTATTCTTTTTACCCCTTCTCCTCCCCCTGATAATTATCGATGCAAATCTGTACCGTTTGACCAATCTGAATCAAAATTTGGAAACTTATTCTTTAGAACTCGGCGGGTAACATAGGCGAAATTTCCTCCCTCCCCTTTTACCCTCTCTCCTCCCCCTGATATATTTTCGATCCAAATCTATACCATTCGAATCGAACCTTTGTTTCCCCCCAAAAATGTATTTTTGTACAACTTTTGTAACTGAATTTGTACAATTTCGGACTTCATTAAATAATTTGAGCATTATGTAATTTAAAAAAAATGACCTGTACCTTTTACATATAGATCTAAATAAGGTATGTACAGAGAACTGAGAGGAATTCACTAATATTTGACAGCCTTTAATAATAATTTAGAATTTTGGAGTGTAAAAATAGTGGATTTTTACAAAGACAGAAAGAATTTTCAACTGGCGCTTGAACCCGAACGGTTCGTCAGAGAAAAAAACATAAATAGTGAAATTTATAGGAAATTGTATGTACTTTCATTTTGAATAGGAAAGTCAATTATGAAAAGTTGGCAGATTTCGAGTTATAAGCAAAAAACCGCAAAATATCACATTTTTTAAACTTTTTCAATGTATCACAAAATTATTAGTAAACCTCGGTTCATATTCAGTACCCCCCTTAAAAACATATAGAATAAAAGAAATCAAAACTACTCCACAACTTTCCGTGCTTGCATCTCTTTTTTTGTAGAAAAAAAATAGAGATGCAAACACGGAATACGTGTTGCATCAATATTCTTACTATTTTCACAATAAGCTAAATGCTTGTGCTATGAAAATAGAACTAACTTCCTAGTGCCCTGGAATAGGGCTCGAACCACCGATCACCAGATCACTTGGCGAGCGACATGACCATTGCACGAAATAGAAAACAAAAAGAAGAATATTGAGTGTTTTCAATTTTCTTCTGGTGGGTGTAAAATTTATATTTTTGATTCATATTTATCGATTACGCTCTTGCATCCAAATAGGATAACTAATACTAGGATTGAACATCCATATACGTACGTACCCACTCAGTTGTCGACGAGGAGTCCCATTTTCTGGCTTGTATGATAGAGGTCAAGCCACTCACACCTTACATCAAACGTCTGGGATCACAGAGGTCGGAGAAGATCACAGAGGATCTTCAACACTTAGGGGCTCATGTAGGTAATATCTCTATCTCTGTTGTCGTTTCTGAACATCACGTCTGCTACAGACTGCTTATCTTAACTCAGTAATCTTGGACATTGTTTAGTGCAATGTGCAGCGAGGCTCATATGTATGTAATTTAAATAATGATTTATCCAGTTTTTTGTATCAATTTTGCAAAAACTGTTCAGGACAAAATATGCTTTGGCATATTTATATGGCACCAAAGATTTGTCAAGAAAAAAATATTTAGGCTTCTGGCTGCATTTTAAAGTTATTGGTTTGTGGAAGAACGTTGTACATTGTTTCTCAAAATGGCGTCGCCGCGCGTCAGTATCGTGGAGCGTGGTTTAATTCACATGAATAAAGGGAGAAAACGAAAATCTAATGTTTTAAACTGGAAAGATATCAAAGCCAATAAGTTAAAGCATGCAAGAAAGGAGTGTTTATCCAGAAAAAATATTATCAAACCTGCAATTGACCCACCGGAACATGTTTGTGGAATAACGTTGTATACGATTTGGCAGTTCTGATTGATATTGTAATTTCATATGTGACAATATTATTTTGTCGAACGTTAACCGATTTTACTTAATTGATTTATCCATATTGATATTTGAAATGCTTTTTGATAATAATGTTGGCATTACAGTGCTCTTTATATCGTAACTTAATAATACCAATACAAAAAGATTATTTAATTCCTCTTTCTTTTTCGTAGGGTCGAATTTGAGCCAAAAATGTTTAAATCCGGGATGTTTTCTCCATTTTAATATCAATATAAATATTCAATCAGAATTCAGGTTACTGAATTACAATAAAAAAGTAATCATGAGAAATTGAATGTCCGACGCCATATTCAGCAAACAGACGGAGATAGGTAATATGTAGTATGTACGAGAGACTTATCGTTCCGTAAAAGCTCTTTACCTACTGATGATCCCATCCCAATCAGAGCTAGAACCTTCCACAAATAATTACAATCATGGACCTCCTATAGCCTTCTACCAACTCTTTGTGGAAGAAGGGGAAGATTAGCTACCATATGGAAAAAAATCATGCAGTTAGGGAGCCTGGAACTAACTTTAATGAATTGCAATCCACTGCCAATAAGGCTGCTGAGCTCAAGGACCTCGATGACATTTGTGAATTCATGTTAGATGAGCATGCTGCCTTTAAAAAGCATTATTAAGTAAAGCAGAATAAATAAAAAACGTTTTGCGGTAACATTGTTTGTGAAAATTTCATATACAACGTTTTTCCACTGATTCAGCATGTTTTTTTACAATAGATTCAAATTTAATTGCCTGTTTTCCCTATTTTATATTGAAATTAGTTAAGAATTATATGTTTGTTATATTTAAAATATAAAATGTAATAAACTGTAACTGGTTTCATTTTTTCAATTTTTCTCGAAATGAGAGTATTGTTGGATGCAACGTTATTCCGGGCAAGGGCTCAATTAATGCTATTAAATATCCTACTTTACCAATCTTCAGCATTTTTCTTCTAAGAATGTATTGATTAATTTGATACAACACATTCAGGGTTGAGAAAAAAGTGCAATAGAAGCAAGTGTGTTAAGGAGGTATTTATATCAGTTTGAAGTTATTTTTTCACTATACATTGAATGTTTCAATTAACAATTGTTATTGCATATCCTACTTTACCAATCTCCAGCATTTTTCTCCTCTGCCTAATTATTAGGTGATCTCATCCATTAATATTAACCTCGATGTATTATTGACCAAACAGGCTGAGTTAAAAAATTAAATTAAATTGTACTTTGCAGTAAGATTGAATGCAGTGGGTATGAGATCCCTCAGACGTATGTGCGGCAAATCAATTTATGATAGAGTAAAGAAAGCAGATATTAAGAATGAATGTAAAGCTGATCTTAGCATAATTAATAGAATTAAAAAAGGGTCGCTCAGATGGTTTGGGCATATTGAGCGAATGAATGAGTAAAGAATAGTAAGAAAGTTATATAATGCAAGTGTTGACGGCGCCAGAAAGAGATTGCGACCGCGGAAGACGTGGCACGACCAGATCAACCAGATACTGGAAGATGGTCCGGTTAGAAGCCTCAACAACTGGCGAGCTTGCATGCGAAGATGTACGAATGTGGATGAGGCGAGAGTTGTATGTCAGGACAGAAGATTGTGGCTCTCTATCCTCTCTGGGGATATACCCCATACCCCAACGGAGAAACGGCATGATGGTAAGTTAGTTAGTTAAATTGTACTTGGTTGGTACATACTTACCGTACAGCCAAGTTCGCTCTGCTTCATAAACACGCATTGCGAACATTGCACTCGTTAGTTAATGCTTGACCTTAAAAGCTGTATGCTTTACATGGCACAAATTATATTTAAGATATTTTATTCCGTCTCTTCCAAGCTGTACAAGGCCCAAGATCATAGACATAGAGTGGAGGAAGCAGATGTCTTTATAGAAGCAAATTAAAGGAACATGTTCAGGTCTGAACAACGTGGTCCTTTAGTTTAGAGAGAAATCTTAAAAGTAATAATGATTGTATATGGTTGCATGCAGCTCAAATTACATTCATTTAGTTAATAAAAATTAAAAACAGTTTACATACTAATTTCTTATCGTTGTTTCGCTTGAAGATTCCAAAATAACTAGGAAATAAGGTGAATTAAGTAAAATAATTTAAATACGATCGCATTTTTTAATATTTCATTCTCAATTCTGTGAAAAAGATAACATTTAGACAAGGATGAACATAAGACCACCACAAGTAGCCAAGCTCTTTGTATACTTAAAGTAATTTGTAAATTCTTCCACATTCATAACAATAACTTTAAAGTATTTACAATAAATATATCCTAAATGTTTAAATTTCCATCAATAGAATGTTATTATATTTAAAATTCGCTTTAAAGCTCTCACCAAACGGTGCACAGTACATACTAAAAAAAATATAATTTAAGTACACCATATTTTCATTTTATTTTTGTGCAAATACAATCTATCATAATTTTGAATCGTCTTTGGTATACAATGCAGTCTTTAACATTATTTTAGTAATCACAAAAATTTCTTCTTTTAAATAGCACACTAGAACACAGCAATGGTAGCACCGGATTTAACCCCCCCACAACACAGTTGACAAAAGTTGCGGTGTAATCTCATATCACATTGCCACAATGTCACATCACAGCTGCAGATTTATTTGGGTAATGTGGACAACATGACCATAACTCATGCTCGGATCCACTTGAATGGCGATATCCTGTTTGTTTTCCTCCATCTCTCGCAACACCTTCCAGAACAAAAACACGCCGTCACCAAAATATCTATTGAGCCATCCAGGGTTGTCATTGATCTGAAATTATTGGAAAGAATATGTATATACGTATTATTGTTACATGCCAACAAAATATAAATATTACTATTCAAGATTTATAAATGTTGTATGTATTAAAAAAATCGAAACAAAATATATATCTCCTAATATTTTTATCACAAATATTATCATATTACTCATACATTAATATATCATAAAATTCTATTACGTAATAATTTAATTTTGATTCTTTTTTAATGCGTGTTATATTTGAGGTTATATTAGGTCCTTACATATGAAATTGGCGTTTAGTATGGGAGGAACATAAAGCCGATTTTTTTTTATTATAATACATTTATTTAATCAAAGTATGTACTATTGCTATCTATGAACTTTTGCCATCTCATAGGTAGTTCATCGATCCCTTTACTAAAAAAACCATTCGGACGGGAATCAATAAAATCTTTGAAGGCGGTTTGGACTGCCCCATCGGAGTTGAATTTTTTCCTTTGCAAGAAGTTATCCAAATTTCGAAAAAAATGGTAATCTGTTGGGGCAAGGTCCGGAGAGTACGGTGGATGTCTTAGACATTCCAATTGAAGCTCCTCTAATTTGGTAGCCGTCTGTTGTGCAGTGTGTGGTCTAGCGTTATCATGAAGCAGCAGTAGCGTAGAGCGATTAACCAGCCTCGGTTGTTTAGCAGCTAGCTTTTCCATCATGGTTTGCAGTTGCTGACAATAGACATCTGCCGTAATCGTCTGGCCAGATTTAAGAAAGCTGTAGTGAACAACACCAGCACTAAATCCCTTCATTATTGTGCCGGTTGAGTAATGCAACGCAGCAGTCAACGCGCGTTTGTTGATTTGCTTCACTCAATTCGTGAGGTACCCACCTTTCAAGCTTTTTCACCTTACCAATTTGCTTCAAGTGGATTAAAACAGTTTTATCACTAACACCGCAGCCTGCAGCTAACTCGGATGTGGTTTGCGATGGATCCGCTTCCACAATAGCCTTCAATTCTTCATTATCAACTTTGGTCTCCGGCCGTCCACGGGGCTTGTTCTGCAGGTCGAAATTTCCAGAACGAAAACGCTGGAACCAAAAACGCACTGTGTTTTCTTTTGCGGCACCGTCGCCATGCACATCATTAATCCTTCGAGCCGTTTCTGCAGCACTGGTGCCACGGTGGAACTCGTACTCGTAAATAACGCGATATTTCAAGCTTTTCATTTTGTACACTGAGTGACGCAAAGAAAAAAACAATTGAGGAAAAACAAATGAATTATAATTTTCAAAACACAAATACATGAGTAAATAGCTATATAAATTTGGATTTGGAATTCCTAACCAAAGAGAAGATATTTGAGATCAAATTTGCCAGTACGGCAAAACGTCAATTTCATATGTAAGG